>JADRCH010007552.1:1946969-2027745 GCA_019843965.1 Rhynchomys soricoides
GTGTGTGTGTGTGTGTGTGTGTGTGGTCACACAGTAACTCTGCTAACTCTGCCAAAAAGAAAGTACAAGGAAGACTCGTAGTAAAGTTCAGAAAGCTAGTAGCAAGGTTAGCAGCCACATTACATGATTCAGCGAGCTTGGATGCTTTGATACAGGGGACTACAAAGACAAGTGAACAGGTCAACTTCTTAGCTATAGAGAAGGACATGGACGAACGTCTGAACTCCAGCCTGCTTTCCTGAGTCTTAGAGAGATCTGGGCAAGAAAGAGTCACTCCTCTTCAGATAGTCTCCTCTTCAGCTTGTATCACAACCATAAATGTGCTGCCTAACCCCACTCCTAAAGCATGGGACAATCACAGAACCTCATTCTGACCTCTGTCCCATAGCCATGACCACTAAGTTTTGGCAGGAGGATCCTTCATTAACAAGGTTTCAAGGCAAAATTTGGCTTTGAAATTGGCCATCTCTAAATCTAGAGGTGTGTGGCAGCTACCCATAGTTCATTTGGCTTCTGTAAGGTCATGAGACCTATAAGTTCTAGTGATGTTTTCCTCTTGGGTCACAGAAATCTGATTCTCCTGAAAATCAATTTAATGGAATGTTAAAAATACGAGCAGTTCATGGGCCATCTTTCCAGTTTTCTGAAACAGAATGCTTAGCATCTCTGATGCTGCTATGTAAGCCTTGATCTCTGTGAGTCTTTGTCAGAGTTTCTATTCCTGCACAAACATCATGACCAAGAAGCAAGCTGGGGAGGAAAGGGTTTATTCAGCTTACACTTCCATGCTGCTGTTCATCACTAAAGGAAGTCAGGACTGGAATTCAAGCAGGTCAGGAAGCAGGAGCTGATGCAGAGGCCATGGAGGGATATGGAGGGATATTTCTTACTGGCTGGCTTCCCCTGGCTTACTCAGCTGGCTTTCTTATAGAGCCCAAGACTACCAGCTCACAGATGGTACCACCCACAAGGGGCTCTCCCCCCTTGATCACTAATTGAGAAAATGCCTTACAGCTGGATCTCATGGAGGCATTTTCTCAACTGAAGCTCCTGTTTCTGTGATAACTCCAGCTTGTGTCAAGTTGACAGAAAACCAGCCAGTACACTGTGTTTTCACTCCTCGCCAGTGCTTCTAATGATTTAGGGGGAAGAGGCTGGTTTCTCTTACTAATTCTAACGGAATGGCTTTTGTATATGCCAATCTATGGGTAATGTGTGAGCCTCTGAAGATGTGCAGCTAGATTAAACAGAATTCAGTAACTTATAGTTTAGGCATGAAGTGCCCCTTCTGAAGGCTCATGGACTAAAGGGTTGGTATTGGTACAGTTTTGAGAGGTTCTAGAAACTATGAAGGGGAGGGGGTAAAAAGTAGATTTACTGGGACATGTACATAAAAACTGTATCATGTCCCAGGTCTCCTCAAGACTGTCAATCTACTGTCAAGAGTTAAGCATCTGTGTGCTTCACAATGTCCACCCCTCACAGTAATGGACCAAACCCTTTGAGATCCTGAGCAAAAGAAATCCTTCTCCCCTTAAGATCCTAATGCCAGGCATTCTGTCACAGCAAATCTGGAAACCTGGCGCCAATCCCAATGACTTGGTTCACATTCAGGAGCAGCAATATTGAGCATGGCTAAAAAACCAAGGTCATAGGATGTCAAAGCTGCACACAAACATAGAAAAGAGATAGTGCTTTGTCAGGTTCTGTCTTCTCATTGTATCCTGGATATCTGGAAACAACCCAGATGTCCCTGAACAGAGGAATGGATACAGAAAATGTGGTACATTTACACAATGGAATACTACTCAGCTATTAAAAACGACTTCATGAAATTCTTAGGCAAATGTATGGAACTTGAAAATATCATCCTGAGCGAGACAACACAGTCACAAAAGGATGAACACAGTACGTACTCTTTGATAAGTGGTTATTAGCCCAAAAGTTCGGAATACCCAAGATTCACTTCACAGCAACCATTGGGCTGAGTGTGAGGTCCCAGATGGAGGACTTGGAGAAGGGACTGAAGGAGCTGACGGAGCTTGCAGCCCCAGGGAGGGAGCAACAGTGGCAACTGGCCTGACCTCCTGATGCTCCCGGAGACTGGATCACCAACCAAAGAAAACACATGGAGGGACCCATGGTGCTGGACACGTATGTGGCAGAGGAGGGGGAGCCATCAGGGGGAGGAGAGGCCCTTGGGCCTGAGGGTGTTAGATGCCCCAGTATAGGAGAATGCCAAGGAGGGAAGATGAGAGTGGGTGGGTCTGTATGTGGGGGAATACCCCCATAGAGGCAGGGAGAGGGGGAGGGAATGGGGAGGTTCCAAAGGGGAGATCTGGAAAGGGGGAAACATTTGAAATGTAAATAAATGAGAGAGAGAGAGAGAGAGAGAGAGAGAGAGAGAGAGAGAGAGAAATAGTACATGATGTCTTCTTTTGCCAGGGAAGGAAACCTAGGCTGGGAGGGAATGAATGTGCAAAGTCACAAGGTTTACAATAACACTAACACCACATCTCTGGACAGCTTGACACATTTTTCTATTAAATTATATATACTTAGTTCTATTATTGTGTGCTCCTAGTTTATAACACATGTTTTGCTGTTTGACACAAGCATGGATGATGTTTAGCAAGAGACAGTAGTGCTTTATGCTTCTACAGTTGTTAGTCCTTGGAAATGCTCAGAGCTCCTAAGCACACTTGGGACTTGGTCTGGCTTCTGCTCATCCACTCCTTTGAAATCTCTCTTTGCAAATATCTACTTGTTGGTCCATTCAAAAGTCACTCACCAGACTTCATTGACTTAACACTTCGGAACTATTTGACACTACCGACCCTGTCTTCTTCCCTGATTCCTCTGGCTTAGACTTCTCAGAAAGCATCATCTGTGAGCTGGGACCAGTAAGTGAACCACTAATGGCCTGCAAAGAGATGATAACATGAACTTCAAATAATAACCATTTGGGGGGACAGTTTAACCAAATAATTTCTACCTTCTAAGTTTAGTTGTTAAAAATTGGCTTGTATTTCGAATACGCTTCTAGATATTTACATTAGTTTTCATTGCATTATATGACTTAAGTATTGATTGGTGTGTGACAAATTGGGGGGGGTGGTTTTGCTCTTCAACTAGAAGCCTTTGATCATCCTTTATCTTTCCTGATGCTGGCTCTCCTGCCCTCAAATCTACTGCGCTAGTTCCCAATATTCTCATGGTTTTCTTTTTCGTCTTAGATTCAAACTCCTGGAAATTTAGAACTCAGGGAAGCATCCCAACCCTCCAGAAAGTACTTCTTTAGTTCTGTTCTCCTAACAGCCTGTGCTGAACCTCATCATATCTGTAAAACATAATGTGTTTCCAGTCCCTAGTCCAGGGTATGTATGATACACAGAGGAAACTCCATCATCCTTTTTGGTGTGAATGGAGTCACCTTCTGCAGCACTGAATTTTCACCAAAGGCATTTTCTTCCCACTCATTTCCTCTGTTCTACTTGCCTAGCATCACTCTTGGAATACACAACCTGACTGTAAAAAAATAACAGTCAATTAAGAATGGTCCAATCTCATCTGTGCTCCACATCAAAGTGAGAAGACCTCAGACTATAACGTATGACGTATAACGTAGAGGCCACCTTACTTTTCCTGGGGCACAACTTATGCTTCCCAAGCATAAAACTCATTCTGAAGGCTTTTCTTCCATCCAGAGAAATTGGCAGCTTATGTTGGGACTGGAGCACAGAGGAAGAGCCTGAGTTTAAGTCTTAGCCAGTGAGACTAATACTCTATTGAACTCATGGCATACTGCAACCTTCTACTTCTATGCTTGAGCATCCTGTAGGGTGAGTGAGTGGCAGGTGGTGACCCCTGGAGCTAAACTTAGGAGGGTGCTAATTAGTGACTGTCCCACACTGGAAATAAAAATGTCAAGTGATACTATTAATAGTCATGTTTCCTGTGCTCTGGCTTCCAAGGTCCCTTATGCCTTCTCTCCATAACCTCTGGGAAGAAGTGAGAAATACAATATGGAGGGGGGAAAGATCTGTCATTGTAGTGTACCTCAGTATGGCTGGAACAATAAAATGCAAATAAATATGCTGCCATTCTGCAGTGGCCCTACAGACTAGAATCCAAAGAAACAGGTGAACACAGAAAATGAAAACCATTGATATGTAAAAAAAATTCCAGAAAGCAATAAAAGAGCAAATGGAAAAGTGAGAAAAATAATTTTTGTATAGGAAGTAATTGGATATTCAGCTATTAAAGAGTACTTTAATATGTAAAGTGCTCTTACAATCAATAATAACGTGGCAAATATTCAAAGACTGGGGGAAACAACCCAAGCAAAAGGCACAAGAAGGCAATTCACAAGAGAAAAAAAAATGCAGATTAACTTTGTGTCAACTAATCATACCCAGGTCAAATAAGGAAAACCAAGCATTTGCATTTGTCAGTAATGAGTCTTTAGGCAGGTACATCCCTTCTGTGGAGTAATTTATTTGGTAGTGACAATGTGTAACAAAAGCCTTATCCTTTGATACAGAGATCCCATGTGTAGGAATGAATCTTAAGGAATAGTCAAACGAATCTCAGAAGCTGTATATAACAAGATCTCTGAGCCAAGTGAGTCTCCAGTAGTGAAAGTGGAAGCCAGTTGAGTATGTGTCCTTGGTAGCTGATGGGTTTAGCACACACTGATATACTGAAAAGTCGCCATCAAAAGATGAATATCCTAGTTATTTATTAATCTGAAAGAGGCTATGATATGTCTTTACCACAAAACAGAAAAGAAGTTTGGATAAGGAGTATGAATCTACCTGATTTTGAGCATTTTAAAAGTGTGTGTGTGTGTGTGTGTGTGTGTGTGTGTAAACATCTAGGCCACAGTGTTCTACAATACCTTTGTAATGACGGCATTAGGAAGCATTGCAGTTTTTCTTTTAATACTTTTCCACAATTCACTGAATTTTTGCAGTGAAAACTTCTAGTTAGCATCATTGAAAACTATTTTAGGGTACAGCGTGTCTGTTTTACAGAGGTACAAGAGGCAAGAAAAATATAGAAATGAAAATTAGAAAGTAAAAAATTCTAATCCCTAGTCATTTGGGTTGTTCTTATCTAGCATCACGAATTCAATACTCATTGTGCTTCCTTTCTTCTTGGAAGCTTCCCCATCCCTAGCAGCTCTAACATTCTAGCATATTAGCTGTCCCTGGAATCATTATTGGGTATATTATTAGTATTTGCATTTTTAAAATTGCTAATAAAAATAATTGCCAATTAACTTATAAATTCTTAATGAAAAATAGACTCATCCCTAGGGATGAATATTACTATCTCAATCTCCAAGTGAGGCTGGAGAGAGAGCTCATAAGGGCTATTTCTACTGTGATCCCTCTTGCCAAGTGCATGGAAGACAACCTTTCCCTTGGGTGGGCACCAACAGTACTAGAAATGCTTTGAGGTGATTTTCCCATATGCTAACCTTGCCTTATTTTCTTGTAGGACCAAATCAGGATTTGTGTCCATGCTTAAGAATATGATTGCAAAGTATTTTATGTTGTCACCTGTCATTTTAGTCGAAGAGTTAGGACAGAGAGATAAAAGGTTTATTAACTTTGTTAGAACAATAAGACGTTAGAAAAATCACCATGTTGGTTGTTTTTCTCTTGTGATAAAACACTATGACAAAGGTAACTAATTAAAGAAAGAATTTATTAGGATTATGGCTCCAGAGGGATAAGGATCCACCACAGCAGGAAGTCCTAGCAGCAGGTGGCAGACATGGTAACAGGAGCTCATGTTCCAAATCAGAAGCAGGAAGTAGAGAGTGAACTCAGAATGGCATGAGTCTTTAAGTGCTCAAAACCCACCCCAGAGATAACACTTCTTTATACCAGGCCACATCTCCTAAGCTTCTGAAAATAGCACTACCAACTGGGTATCAAGTGTTCAAATTCACCAGCCTGTGGGGAACATTTCTAACTCACATTCCACTCCCTGATCCCCATAGTCCCACACTTTGTCCAGTTTTTAAAGTAGCCAATTTCTCAGTGGCAACACTATTTCAAAGGAACAAAAAGCACTCCCCTCAGACTCCAGGCAACCTAACATTTATAACATCTTGGAAGACAAACAAACAAAGAAACAACAACAATAATGACAAATCACGTACTTCCTACAAACTACTGCAGAAACTATGCCAGTCTGTATCAGTTACTTTTCTATTGTGAGACGTCATCAAGACCAAGGTGACTTATTGGAGGAGGGGTTTATTTGGACTTACAGTCCCAGAGGGATAGGAGTCCATCGCCATCAAGGAAGTATGACAGTGGGAAGGCATGGTAGTTAGAGCAGCAAGCTGGGAGTTCATACCTTAAACCTCAAGCAATAAGCAGAGAACGAACACGGAATAGCTCATGGCACTAAAAGCTCAAACCATGCTCCTCAGGAACGTGTTTCCTACTTCAAGACCACACTTCCTAAACCTACCCAAACAGTGACACCAACTGAGGATAAAATGCCTATGGAGAACACTCTGGTTCAAACCACCACAAATTAATTTTCTTTGAAGTATATTCTTATTATCAAAAGATGTATATACCATTGTGCATAGTAACCATAGAATTTATATGCATTGCATATTCATTTTCTTGCAAATATCTGACAAAAAATGACCTATAAGATGTAAGGGTTTACTTTAGCTCATGATTTCAAAGGTTTCAGTCCATGACTGCTTGGCTCCATTGCTTTATGGCCTGTGGTAAGGCAGAACATCATACCATGGGGGGTACACTCAATGAAGCATAAAGAAGAGAGGGGATGGGGGCTAAGGCTCCAATATGTTCTTCAAGGTCACACTCACAGTGAGCTTAGTACCGCCTCTTAAAGGATTTGCTACTTCTCAATAGCATCGCAAACCTTTAACCACAAGGGCCACTGGGGGACACTCCAGGTCCAAACTACAGCATGCTATATACTATTTCAAGGTGTATGATATTTCTGATACTCAGTTCCTTTTGTCCTCTTCAGATGGCAAAAGTACATGGTCCAACCTATGTATTTTCATTATTGCCGTAGTACGTATGAGAAGAATTAAATAGACACTAATATTCTTATAGTATTGTCATTGTTTTGGAGGAGTAAACATCTGTGCTTTTAGAGGCAAACAGAAAAGCATGTATTTTATTTGGGTATTCTTCTAAAGGATGCGTTGTGTAAAAGCACACACGCATGTGCATGAGTGTGTGTGTCCTTCGTAAATCAATACAAACCCATCCCACATGTTTGTAAGAATTACTCTTAATCTAACTTCAAACTGTGCCCTGACCAATAATTGCTTGATTGAAGTTGCCTTTCAACTCGGCTTCTTTTTTTTTTTTACCACTTGTATTCTTTTTTAAAAAATAAATAAAAAAAAAATACCCAGGTGACGTTACTACATTGCTTTTGATTCTGCTCATTCATTTTATCTCTGCTGATTCCCCTTAAAACCATTCCATTCTTTGACAGCGGGCCAGAGATGTTAAGTAATCTATTCAAGGTCACACAGCTAATTAGTGCAGAGCTGAGACTGGAACCCTGGCCGTCTCTTCCTTTTCATCATGAAGAGGGTGTGAGGGCTGTTACCATGAAGGACAGGTCGCCTAAGTTAAACGGCAGGGCCGGCAACCAGCTGCTTGGACGGTCTGACAGAAAATATCATCATTTGACAAATTATCATGATCATTATTAATGTTATTATTCATATGCTATGTCTGCAGCAGAAAACACAGGTTTATTTAAAATGCACATAATAATTTGAGTTTTCTCCAACATTTATTTTCTGTCTAAATTATTTTTAACTGATACGAATGCAAAGACTTGTGAAGACAAAAAGCTAGGCTTTTGAAAAATCCATAACCTTAAATTAAGACCACATTTATTCCCTCTACTGCTTGTAGGCCAGAACTCTCTCCCTTTAACCCTTCGATGGCACTGGCAAATGCTATTTCTACCTCTTCTCCACTCAATTTTTATTATTTTTTTCTAGTAATAATTGCATTGGATTACCAAAGTGCAATGCATCTCACGGGAAGAATTTTAATGGGATTTTCGGGGAACTGGCTAGATCAGTCCACTTCGCCAGCAAAACGATGCCTCTAATTGATGTCTATGTAGAGACAGCAGCTGGGGGTGAGAACCACAGTACTCGGATGGATAATTATTTTAGCAGGATAAGCACTTCTGTCGTGATAAGGGAGAAGCAGCAGAGCCCCGGGGCAAGACACACAGGACAGACAGACACAGATAAAGACCCAGCCAAAAAAAAAAAAAAAACCAAAACAAAACCCGCGACTGCAGGACCCACAGCCTTGCAACCTTAAATGGCAAGTGTCTGATAACTCCTGATGGATTGCAGCCAGATGGGGGCGGAAGAGGGGCTTGGCGAGGCATCTGCCTAGTGTGGCAGGTCAGAGAAGGCCTGCTCCCCAGACTGCCAGCTCTGGACCAGAGCTTTGTTAGGGGGCGCTGTGGGGCAGTAAGTGTCGCTTCCCCACCCTACAGAGCATCAGACTTCCTATGTCTGCCTGCCTGCCTGCCTGCCTGTGGTTAAAAGCCCATAGCTCTTTTGGCAAAGAGTAGGTGTGTCCTGGCCAGGTTCCAGTTTGGGTAATTACAGCCTGTCAACCTAAATTCCCCCCAGGATTGCAGTTAAATATGGTACCCGTCTTCACAATTAAATTTTAGCTCTAATAGGACACTCGGTTGTCATGTTACGTGACAGTTAAATAGCGGCCACATCGTACCCCAGAGAACTACAAAGAGTTCTCTAGGGCTAATGAGTGACCTGTCTGGACAGAAATGAGGTGCTCTTTCTGATCTAGACTAGTTGGTCACTGTAGGACTTTGCTTATCACTACAATTTCTGGTCAAATTCTTGGAAAGGAGGTCCACAGAGAATGGCTACTCCTGTGCCATTTGCGATTCCTTTACCTGGAAAGACAGCTGTGGGACAGATGAACCCCTTCCTGTCCTCATCCTCACCACTTGCATCAGCTGTCACAGGCTTTGTCCTTCCTTTCCTCCAAGGTTTCCCTATTCCCGCTTCTCCCACAGTCTAGAATGCTTTTCTCTTGTTCCCTGCTTCCGGAAACATTTTATTCTGGCAAAGTCTATCTCAGAAGCTGCTCCCTTCATACGGCATTCTCTGTCTCCTATTCCAATTAAACATTCCTGCTTCTGGCCTCCATGTGGGGTTACTATTGTTCTTGCTGGACATTTATTGAAATCTGAATAAAATAAACTGCTCCCACACCTGGCACACACTTAAGGGAGGTTCCCTGAGGGCAGGGCCATAACTACATGTCCTTGTAATGGCACATAGTACTTACTGAATGGAAACATTGAATAGGTATAAATACAGTGATCTGCTATCTACTGGGCGTTCTCTATGATCATTGCTAATTTTTTATTGCCTTCATGGGAATCAAACCCAGAATCTCTTGCATGCTGGACAAATACCACCAATCTACATCTGCTTTCTTTTTACTTTTAATTTTGATACAGGATCTACGTTATCCAAGCTGGTCTTTAACTCACTCTGTAGCCTAGCCAGGCCCTGAACTTACGATCCTTCTGCCTTTTCCTCCTGAGTAGCTGGGATTACAGGCCTGTAAAACCAGGTATGAACTGGGAACCAATTTTAAGTATAGTGCATACTAGTTTACCTCACCATCGCATAAAGCATTATTATCACTGTCCCATTTTTAGAGAGGAACAAATATTGAGACACAGAGAGGTTAAGTAATTTGCCCAAGATCACACAGTCAGTAAATGGTGGCAGCAAGAGTGAAACCCATGGGGTCTATCCCCAGGTAATTCTGCTGCTCCATACTATAGATATTTAATTAAGCACATCAATATCCCAATTGTCTTTAAGACTGCACATCAATCAAGACTTGGGAACCCCAGAAATCATTTTCTAAGTAGTACAAAGTGGGGAGAAATCTGGCTTTTAGGATTTTTGTACTTCAGCTCTCCTAAATAACAAGAGGACTGCCTTCCCAAATTCGCATTCATGTTTGTCAGTTTCCATCCTTGGGCAATTATTTCACACTAAAAAGGAGAAGGTGATAATCTGGAGTATTCGCAGCCAGTTTTGCCTGCAGAGGTGTGAGCAAGGAGGAAGATAGCATGTTGTGATTAGAGAGAGCAGAAACAAATCCCTGTGATTGCGACGCGAAAGGAAAGGGTCAGCTTCATTATTCTAACGCGTAGTTTTCTGCACCCATAGAAATATTTTAGTCCAACAAGTTAATTCCTTTAAGTGCTGAGCGCCGAGTGTGGCAGACACGATTATCTTCCTTAGGTTTCTTGCCGCTTTCTCTGGGCCCGGCTAGGGGAAGGATTTCTGTGGCTCACCTCCTGCAATTAGAAACAGCCCTACAGGGCAGAGGTGCAGCCTGCGTTCCCAGATACTCTGCTGCTGCTGCTGCTGAAATAAGAACAGCCTTTGAGAATATTCTCCTGCCAAAATCATTTTAGCATTTCACTGTCACACAGCGGGAGGCAGAGAGAGAGAGGCAGAAAGAGAGAGAGAGAGAGAGAGAGAGAGAGAGAGAGAGACCCTTTCGCATGTACGCACAACCTCCAAGACCTCACGAGTCTTCCCTGTGTACGAGGAAATTAATTAATTTCCTTTTTTATTTTTGTAAAAGGAGGCCATAAAAACATAGTTCAAGATGTTACGTTTTCATAAGGAAGACGTCTCAATTGTAAATGAGTTTCTCTTTTAAGACAAGGCTGTAATTAGATTGCCCGTGGTGATGATGAATGGGAGGGTGAAGGGGCTGAGCTTTTTTCTGGGGGAAAGAACCATTCTCGAAGGTGGAGGCCAGGGCTGCCTCAGGTGGCCACGCTGTCGCTAGCGCCAAGGACTGTTCTCTGCCGCAAAGCTGAAAGAAGAAAGGCAGCTTAGAAACCTGGCAGGGAGAGGAGATAAAATAGGTAAGGCAATTCAGAGGGTGAGTCTAAGTGGTTGCCTACGCAGGGGCCGTGGGCGCCAACAGGGGGCGCGGTGCCTTCCTTCCGATCATGTGCAGAGCTCTGTGATTTCTGCTTGAAACGGTTTCCTTTCCTTCCTCCGCCCCCACCTACCCACCTTTTAACCTGCCTCTGTTTTCTCTCTTGCAGTATTGAAAGAAGGGGAGAGTTGGGTGGGTGGCCAGATACCCATTTATAAATTCCGCCTCTGTCTCTCTGTTTCTCTTTCTCTGTCTCTCTGTGTCTCTGTCTGTCTCTGTGTCTCTGTCTTTGTGTCAGTCTCTCTGTCTTTCTGTCTCTGTCTGTTTCTCTCTCTTTCCTGTCTCTGTCTCTCTCTCTCCTTTCTATATGCCTACTAGACACAGCATTTTGGCCCCCTTCCAAATTTCACGTGCTTAAGACTTAATCCCACGACTTCAGACTGCAACTGTTTGGTGAGGCAATGTCTGAGGTCATGAGGGTGGACTTAGTCTCCTTGCTTCCTAACAAGTGGGAGAACTTTAGATGCACAGAGAAACACCAGGGGTACATTCACAGAGGGAGGACCATCATGTATCATCAGCTCAGGAAGAAAGTGACATTCTTCAAACCATGGAGACACTGGAGCAACCAAATCTGCTTACACATTGCTCTTGGACATCCAGCCTCGACACAGCACATAGCACAGCACTGAAGCAGTCTCTTAAAATGTGGTCCACTGGCCACCTTGTCGTTAAGTGATGAGTGGATTGAAATGTAGATTCCTGGGCTCCATCCAGATGGAATCAAATCTCTAGCGTTCAAGAATCTCCAGTCTTACCTGAACACTCCTGCTCATCCCAAGCTCACGAAGTTGGAATACCCTTGTAGCAGCAATCTGCTGAGAGAACAGTCACTCTGGGTTGATCTGAAAGAAACTGTCCAAAGGCCTGGCTGCCTGAAACCCTGCCATTAGAAAGGTGTTCTTTGCAGTTAAACATTGCCCTCTCCCTGGTGAATTTCTTTTCAGTGCAAATAGCTCCTGGATGGAGGTGACAAATTAAGTCAATAACCTTTGAGTATGAATTCATTTATCAGCTGAATTCCTGTGGGATTGGACAGATGCCAAACCTGAGAGAAACCAGAGAATGGGACTACGAAGGGGGGTTGGCAGAGCATGCTTGTGTAGTCCACACCAGAAGCTACCACTTTGACAAGTTTGCTTGAAGTCAGTTCCCAGTGGTAACAAGGTAACTCATAGATTCATAGATGTCTACTCCCTGCTAGGGACACTGGGGTGGGGGTGAGGGTGGGGGTGGAGGACCTGGAGAGACAGAGAGGGGAGAGGGTGGGAGAGAGAGAGAGAAAGAGGTGGGTGGGGGACATTTGAAATGACTCCCAGCTGACGCTTGCCTTGTTTGTTTGCTACTTGAAAGGCAAGAGCAAAGTCAAGCAGGCTTCCCTCCCTTTCCGGGAGGCAGTGGGAGGAGAGGAGCCAGGTGATGGGAGACTGTTGCATTAAGAACTGGAGTGAGCATTAGCAGGAGCAAGGGGCAATGTGGTTTATCCCTGTTATGGTCCATTCATGGGCCCACCAGAACAGAAGGCAGGCAGGTGCTGAAGCTTTTAAATATTCCCTTTGTGCCAGAAGTTAACCTCTTAGTTGCTGGCTAGCCCCTAAGATCGTGGTTTAAAGCCTTTCTCCACTTTTGTGGCATAGGTCCAGGCTGAGATTGAGGAGAGGGGTGAAACTTTGTAGGTTTTATATTTCTGTCACTTCCGTCGTTGTTTATTTGTACATTTACAGAGTAAAGAGGACATCCTCCCTACTTCTCCCAGGTTTGCAGTTCAAGTGTAGTGTTATTTAGTCAAAGTGACTCACATTGATTATAACATCCCATGTCCACCACTCCCAGAATCCTCTAGCCACACTAATGGCCTGAGAACATCAACCAGCTGGCAAGGGCCAGTATCCCAACTGACAAGTGGCTATCCTTCGAGAAGGTGGCCAGAGGGCCACATACTAAATGACTACCTCGTCTTGGAAACCACATCATTGGGATTGATAATGAGTTGGAGCCCAGAGCTCTCTCTGTCTCTCTCTCAGACTGAGTAGATCTCAGTCTGTCCTCCACACCTCCTTTGTCCCTTCCACAGCTGTTTGTTTTTCCACACAGAGATATGCATCCTGGAGTTCCATTCCCCATGACAAAGGGGGAATCCAAAGTAAAGGCAGCAACAGGCCATAGCCCAGGATTCCAGATCCTGTTTCTGGAAGCAGCGGATGGCTAGAGAGGGAAGAGGACCAGCCAGACCAAAACCCTGATCAGAAAATCATTGTTTTCTCCAGGACAATACTCATTTTGGTGGCTGATTGTTGTGGTCCCATCCAGGTTGTTGGCCCCTGCCCCAGCCCTTTGGTACACAGCCTGCTCTTCTCTGTGTGCTGCTCCTTCGCCTGCCTATGTTTGGCTTCGGGAGGTCAGTACTTATATTAAGGGCAGAGAACCACTTTGTCCTTGTATGTAGGGAGCTACAAGAACCGGGAGCTCAACCAATCCCAAATAGTCTATAATAGTTGACTGATAGGGACAGGAACCTGAAAGCTCTGCTACCTTGGCTTGGGAAGGCTCATTTTATTCCGCAGTGCTTTCTGTGCATAGATGGTTGGGGCTGAGGCTGAGAATCCCAGAGTGTGCCTTTGCCTGGCTGCTTCCTTTTCCTCCTTTATAGTTAATCTTTATGCTGGTTAGTTTTAAATGTCAACTTGCCACAATCTAGAATTACCTGGGAAGAGAGTTTTGATTGGGTAGTTATTTAGATCAGGTTGCCTTGTGACAATTTCTATGGGAGGCTGCACTGATTATTAATTGATGTAGGAGAGCCCAGCCCATTGTGAGTGGCACCATTCCCTACAAAATCCCTAAGAAGGCTAGATGAGTGCAAGCAGGCAGTGTGGGTACATTCGTTTCTTTCTGCTTTTGACTGTGCATGGGATGTGACTATCTGCTTGAGTACCTACCTGGCTTCCCCTCAGTGATTGACTGTATCCTGGCACTGGAACCCAAATAAACCCTTTCTTGTCAACTGAGAAAATCTTTGTTCCTCCACTTGATGAAACTTAGAATCACCTAGGAGACAGACCTCATGGTGCATCTATGAGTGTGTTTCTGGAGAGCTTTGAATGAGGAAGGAATAATTACCCTGAATGGATGGTACCATTGGTGAGCTGGTATCTCAAACTGAATAGGAAAGAGAAAGTGCGCTAAGCACCTTCATTCATCATTCACCTCTCTGCTTGCTTGCTTGCTTGCTTGCTTTCTTTCTTTCTTTTTTTCTTTCTTTCTTTTTGTTTTTTTGAGACAGGGTTTCGCTGACTGTCCTGGAACTCACTCTGTAGACCAGGCTGGCCTCGAACTCAGAAATCCACCTGCCTCTGCCTCCCAAGTGCTGGGATTAAAGGCGTGCGCCACCACTGCCCGGCCACCTCTCTGTTTTCTGACTGCAGATATGATCAGCCTCTCCATGATCTTGCTGCCTGTTGTACTGTCCCCTCAAATACTGAGCCAAATTAGTACTTTTATTCCTTTGGGTGCTTATTCTAGGTATTTTGTCATAGCAATGAAAAAAATCACTACTATAACTTTTATGGGAACCATATAATAAAAAAAGAAAAGAAAAGCAAAAGAAAGAAAAAATGCTCCCTTCCCATACTTCTCTTCTCAGATACCTTTTAAACCAAATCCTTCTCTGACTCCTCTAAGCTAAAGAAACCGCTACCATCTTTACCAGATACTTGAGGGTTTTCCATTGCCCCTCCTACTCAACATTTAGGTTCAGGCCTCCTTCCACATCCTCTAGACTAAGACAGTAGGTTACCAATAACAACTATCCACTCCCCACTTCATGGTTTAAGAACATCTAAGAAAGTACTGTCAATATCAGGTACTCACTTCCAGCTTTCCATTGTTTAGGAATATCTGTTGTCAAATGGCTCCTGCTACAGGTCAGGTAGAATTCTTTCCCCATTCCCTGATCACAGAGTATCAGTGAATCTCAAATTCTTCTTTTTTTTTCTTTTGGTTTTTTCGAGACAGGGTTTCTTTGTGTAGCCTTGGCTGTCCTGGAACTCACTGTGTAGACCAGGCTGGCCTCGAACTCAGAAATCTGCCTGCTTCTGCCTCCCAAGTGCTGGAATTAAAGGTGTGTGCTACCACTGCCCCGCTGAATCTCAAATTCTTGCCTAAATAAATGCATCCCCTTGTCTCAGCATTCAAGGCACTTTACCATATGCCTTATATGCTACCTAGCATGTTCTCAACACAAATGACACAAGCTCGAATCATTTGGGAACAGGGGATCTCAACTAAGAAAATGTCCCCACCAAATATGCCTATAAGAGCATTTTCTTGATAAATGATTGCTGTGATGTGGGAGGGCCCAGCCCTCTCTCTACTGGAGGTCCTGAGTGCAAGCCATGGGAAGCAAGCCAGTAAGCAGCATTCCTCCATGGCATCTGCATCAGCTCCAGCCTCCTGGTCCCTGCCCTGCTTGAGTTCCTGTCCTGACTTCCCTCAATGACAGCCTGTGATATGTAATTGTAAGCTGAAACAAACCCGTTCCTTGCCAAGTTGCTTTTGGTGATGGTATTTTCTCACAGCAATAGAAACCCTAAATGTGACACCGTATAATGTTGTATAAGTTATATTGGCAAATTGTCATGTGTTGCTGTGTTTACTGAGAAGCTGGTTCTAGAATCAGGGTTGTCCTGCCCACTTCTTAGATGCAAGGATGTTTATGTCAACTGCTCTCCAAGACCCCTTGTCTTGGAGAATGGCTGGCCAAGCTGATCTAGCTCTGTAACAGTAAAGGAAGCAAAGAGCTGAACAAACTAATAGTAAAAAAGCTTTGGTGCAACCGGTAACAGTAGAACATTTTCTGTGAACCAATTTTGTTGCTCTCAGCCACCAATATTAGACAGGTGCCACTAGTTACCTTCTTTGTGTTTACTAGGAAACCAAAACGAAGTGAGAGCCTACACAGTCTGATTCATGAGCCCAAAGATCTCATCACTATGTCAGAGGTAAACTCTAGAGGTGGATGACAAGGAATAGCTAACAATTGAGAGGAATTATATGGTGACTCAGGTTGTATGATAAAACCTGAGGGGGAGACCAGGCACAAGCTGGAGGAGTCTGGATTAATAAGAGGTAGACGGAAAAAGAGCAGGATCAAAATTTTGGCAGAACGAATAGCGAAGGACATTTTCTCTTTTCTTCCTTTAAGACGATAGACTCGTAGATCTGCCCAACATCCCTATGGCCCAAAACAAAAACATACCCAGCAAGATGAATATCCCCCAAACCACAGGGATGGTTGGTGTCTAACATTTTAGACAAACTAGGGTTCCATCTCCTTTCTCCCTAGTCCCCACACCACAAGTTAGAACTGTCTTGTAAGTGATGGCTGGATGTTGAGGCAAGAATGGAACCTCTTAACTTGGCTGGCAAATCTTAGAGCCAGCCTCCTGCCTTCTCAGTCATATCTCCTTGCTCATCCGTCCTTATCAGTATTCTGAGCATCTCAAGAGTGTAAAGCCAGGGACTTGAAAGCAGGGGGGTTGTAATAGTGATGCAACAGAGCTCCCTCAGTTTTATTGCCATGGTGTTCAAGTCCTATTATGAAATAGCTCACTTCCCCTCGCCATTAAAACATAACAGCACTATGGCAAGTGGTTAAGTGTTAGGGAATCCAACAAGTCTTGGCATGAAACCTGCTTTACCTCTTTCTAACAGTGCGACCTTGAGAGATTCACTGAAATTCTTTGAGCCCGGATTTCTTCCTCTATATAGTGAGACAAATAATGCTCAAGAGTTACCCCAGGGCTCCCAGCTCAGTAAGGGTGCTGTCAATTGTAGCCATTGTTATTTTTATTAAAGGACAAGGAACCTAGTCATCATTAATCTGAAGTCCTCAGCAGGGAAGGACAAATCAGCATGCGCATTAATTAGGGCTTCTCAGAACAGAAAGGATTTAGCTGATAGGGGCGGTGTCTCTCTGGATAAGGGCAGGACCAGACTAACCATCATGTGAGCAGAAACTATTCCAGGGCATAGAATGCTCCTTCTCCCAATTCAGTCCTGCTATATCGAGTCTCTAATCCTCACAATTCAGGTTTCCTTAGAGTCAGAATGAAGGTAATCCATGTGAATCCACAAGCATGGAAATAGAAAGGTGCAATGGGAGAGACATGTAGTGTTTCAATAACTTGGTGGACTGAGCTAGCAGAAATGGCATGCTTACCTATTGCAAACAGAGATAACTGATAAAGCGTAATAAGAAAAGATAACTACACAGCTTGAGAGAAAGGAAGGAAGGAAGGAAGGAAGGAAGGAAGGAAGGAAGGGGAGGGAGGGGACAAAAGAAACTAGTATTTTCCAGATACTAAATGTGACTCTATGCTATGGCTTCCTGATGCCTGAGTCAGGCTGAGGTGTCCTTTATAGTCCAGTCTCCATCTACATCAAGGTTCCTTTCCTTTTATGTAGTAGGGATACTTGTGGCTTTCTAGTGCGGACTATGGATTCCTTCTCAGAATTATGCTTTCAAATAAAGAAAATAAAATGCTCTTGAAATAATTTAGCAAAACATCAATTTCCTACAATGCAAACTATCTGTGATTCACTGGGGACCAGCGCTCCTGATACCACAGCAGCCTTGTGCCTACCATGCCACGTGAAGGTAATGCTAAATTTGAATTCAGTATTAGTGAACGTGAAGATGATCTCAAAAATAATTGGTGAATTTAATCAGCCATATGCAGTAATAAAGGAAAACAAGCGCACAATAGGACCTCACTCCTTCAAGGAAGAGGGGAGGGGGAAATAATATCCAAGGCATACAGAAATATAGCTTGTGTTCTATATTCAATTCTGTATAGAGAAAATATGGTTCCCCTGAGTTGAATGCTTTGAAAGAAATTCTTCTGATTGCTGTTTATCTGGACTTCTCCAAGGTGGATACAAGAAATAAATCTCTTCAAAGGGTACATGTATTTAGCAACCGAAGGCTTGCCAAAACAGTTACTGGGGCTTATTGCTTGTCTAGGAACAAAACAATCCACACACCTCTGCTTTCCAAACTTTGAGGTGCTATAGCAAAACATTAGAAATCTCACTTAAGTGGCCTGCCATTAGAATTTGCAACAAGAGGGCTGGTGTGGACCTTGGACTCATGAAATGGCACTCTTAGTTTGATCTTATGCCCGGGCTTCTTGTGCTTTAGAATGCCTTTCTAGAAGCTTTCATATCCTTTTGATGCCTGAATTGGCCTACAGTCCTGTCTGGGCATGGCCTCACCTCCTCACAGCCTGGTTCCATAGGGGCTCTGGCCACTGAAAATACCTTCCTCGGTAGTTTTCAGCCTCCCCCCTATGTCTTGGAAGGCACTCTCAGACCCTAGTCTACAACTTGCTCTATGCTTCTCCCTTCACTATAAATCACCTTCAACATGGCCTAATCCCTAGAGAAGAGTGGCCAGATCCTTTAGAGAACTCTGAGGCTTTTGCCTATAGGGCCGTCCCAGGTTTGGTTTCAGTAGAGAAGTCTGACAAGCTGTCATCTGTCCTTATTTTGACTGCTGTGCTCTTTTGGGGCTGTGTTCTTCCCATTTCGGGCTTGCTGAAACTTCTGGCATTTCTCACTCCTCCTTGGACTCTGAATCACTTGTCCTTCATGGATGGGCATTCCCACAACCTCCAAGGACTCCCTTGATTGTTATGTAATGAATTTTTTTTTTTGATCAGTGTCATCTCTTGTCTCTAACTAGTGCCATACCATGCTTTCCTGGATTGATCTCAATCCATGCAGGAAAAGAGAAGAGGCATTAACTGCCTGTGGGCTCCTCTCCTGTCTTCACACTGATAGGTGAAGTGTGAGAAGCAGATGTGAGTTTGTGTGAGCTTTGTTGGCAATCATGCAACCTCTATGGCCAACCCCACCTGGAAACAATGGGACCATAAGACAACCCAGCTACAACAAGACACATCATCATTAGCTGTCCAAGGGCTACACATTCCCATTGTCTACTCTGCTGCAACTCCACTTGTACATGCGCCTAGGTTTCTATAAAAAACTGTTCCCTAAACCTCTTCTTGTTCTTTTCTCTCTCCCCCAGAGGCAGCCTCTGCATGCCTCTCGCCTCTCCCTTTTAATAAACCTTCCATGTGAGACCTGTGCTATGGTGTGATTTTGTCAGAACCTGATGCCTAGTTCCATCAAGCATTGCCTGGACCAATAAATGTCTAATCACACCAGATACATCACTAATAGACCCAAGAAAAATTCTACCCAAGTCTAACTTGATGGACCAATAAATTTAATTAAAATTGCTTCTAGAAGTGTGGGTGAGGGGTTGTATACAGAAGCATGGACAATTTAAGTGGCTACACCACCGAAGAAAATCAGAACTTTTCCTCTCTTCATGAGTTTTAATAGGTCCACTTCTGTACTGGTGTTGGGGGAGTAATTACAGATGCCAAGAGTTCAAAAGATCAAAGACCATGTCATGCCTGGAAGATAGATTCCAAGGCAGAGATCAACTTACAGAGAAGTAGGATTGTAGAAATGCAGGGATATCTGTCTATAGAGATCAAGGGGAAAGATGATTGGAGGTTGTGTGTGGTTTTCTGTTTCAGCTATGACATTCGGAATAGTTACGTGTGACATGATCACAAAATGAGTCACAATGTGCCTTTTCTCACATACTTAGTAAGACTTTAATTCGTGACCATCAGTGAAGCTTATTAATGGTCTTTGAAACAGACATTGAAGGTCAGTGCTCATGGGTGGCAATCTGGATGAACCAGCATCCTGGGTAAAGTAATCCATTCTGATGAATTCAGGAAGTGAAATGAGGGTCCCAAGGAGGCAAGAAGATCTATAAAGTTCCAAAAATAGATTCTAAATGGCCATGACACTGTGAGCAGCAGCAGCACTGCATGCTATCTTTTTCTTACAATGAGGGATAAGAAATTATCCGGGAATGATGCTTTTGGCAATAAAGAACACAAAGAGATGGTTCTTGGACCTGAACAGGAGAAGCTGGTGCCAGGATACTATGAAGAATCTTCACAAGTATTGATTGGATAGTAAATAAATATGCAAATTTTTCCTCAAGGCTCATCATTCTGAATTCTTTGTCAATAAATCACTCTACCTCATAGAAGCCCATGAATTTTGTAGCAACTTAAGTTGCTTATATAGCTGGATCCTCCAAAAGTACTTGCACAGGGTTCCCACACAACATAGAGGTGATGCTAATCAAAACTTCAGGTCTTGTTGAGTTATAGCACTTAAACCTGGACTCCAGCCTTGAAAATTCAGCGTTTTTTTTTTTTTTTAATTTATAATCTTAGGGATTGAAACTACATAAGGAAAACAATATCAACTAACTGGACCTCCAGAGCTCCCAGGGACTAAACTGCCAACCAAAGAGTACACATGGAAAGACCTATGGCTCCAGCTGCATATGTAGCAGAGGATGGCCTTATCTGACATCAGTGGGAGTGACATACAGGCCCTTGGTCCTGTAGAGGTTTGATGCCCCAGTGTAAGGGGATGCTAGAGGGGTGAGGTCAGAGTGAGTGCTAAGTAACTGCTTTATATGCACCCTCAATAGAGGCAAAGGGGAGAGTGGAGGGGGGTGGGATGGGGAGTTTGCGGAGAGGAAACAGGGAAGGGGGATATCATTTGAAATGTAAAATAATAAAATGATTAATTAAAGTAGTACCAATCACTTTTTAAGGTTTTGGAAATTTTTCTTGGTGACATATTTACCTATAGATCATCAGTCATTTGCTTATTGTGAGATACAGAATGAAATATTTCTATTTTTGGCAACTGAAAGTCACTCAGTAGTTAGGCCCAAGGACCACCAAGGGCTGAGTTTATGTCAGTGGAAACCTTGGACTTCAAGATTCCTGTTGAGTTTCTCAGAAACATGAGGAAATGTGAAAACCCTTGGCTTTACATATACTGAGATAGACGTAGACTTGGAAGCAAATGACTGTGGCTAATGACTGACTAAATGGCCTTAAGCAAGTTGCTCACACTTTTCTTTACCCCAAGCTTTTTCATTTTCTTTTTCACCTCAAAATGAGGGATACTAACACTATTTCCTCTACGGTTGTTTGGAAATAAAGTGAGATAGTGCATATAAAGTAATTACTTAGCATAATACCTGCTTTTAACATAGTTTTTGGCTACAAGTTACAAGAGATCCTGCATTCCGATGCTCTTCTCTTTGAAGGCATCACTACCACACAGCTTTCCATGAACCTTCTCTGCAGATTGCAATTATTTTCTTTTGTACAGTAGATAGAAAACACAATACTTAGCCCTATTGATAAAAAGTCTTTGTTTCACTTGTCTAGAGACTGGCTGTCCACATTCACCAGGCTCACAATGATGATGGTTGTGCATGCTTCCATTTACAGAGGTGAGATTCTTAGTAAATCAATAAATTTGTCTTTTTTTCACTTTTGTTTTTCCAAACAGGTTTTTTCTGTTCAGCCCTGGCTATCCTGGAGCTCACTCTATAGTCGACCAGGCTAGCCTTAAAATCAGAGATATGCCAGCCTTTCACTGCTAGGATTAAAAGTGTGAGCTACCACCGACTGGCCAATAAACATTTCTTATAGGGTCTTAACATGTTTGCTATCCTGTAGCTATGATATGCATGTGAGCCATATCATACAAGTATCCTGGTACTTCAATACACGCCAAATATGGGAATTCTAATTCATTCAAGACCAGTTTTGAAACCAAGCAATTGGAACGAAGAGGCTAGCAGGCAACTCAGAACTTTTGTTAGCTCTGAAAGTAGAACTTTTGATTTGAAGACAAGAAGAAAATCCAGGCTGAGAGAACAAAGTGTTTTGAGCATGTAGCATTCTAACGGCTGCAGAAGAGTGACTCCACTTGAAGTGTCCAACCAAGTCAGATAATGTCCCATTCAGACTGGCCACTCCAACCGGACTGTAGAAAGCACTTGAAGGGACAAAAAGAGACAGAATCTCTAGGGTCAGTGAGTAGCAAGACTGAGGTTGAGATGAGATGACTGATCCCCACCCCTGTAAGCTTACATCTTCTAAAGGATTCCCTTTGTCTCCTTATAAAGATGCATTAGCCTCACATTTTTTATCTTCTGGAAAGAAAACACAGGGGAGAGGAAGGACAGGGGCCAGATCTAGTTTCTAGCCTGAGAGACTCATCTTCTCCCTGCTGCTGGTGATTGCACAAGGAATGGATACCTTCTCACTCATCTCCACCGTGCTCCTGAATGGCTTTGTTTCTCTCTATAGCCTGCTTTCTAACATAACTGCCCTGCATATGTGAAATACACAGAACAACCACACAGTAAGAACAGCCATCAAGCAAAGCGGCATGGTGGGAGGCATTGTTACAAGTGGATTTGCATGCTCTACGGACCCTATAGGCTTGTTATGCCAAGCCTGTTAAGGCATGAAAGGCAAACTGGCCAACAAAAAAAACATGGCTTCTTCCATGGTAGGACTGAGTTCAGAGACAGTTCAGGGTTGCTGCAAGCAAACTCTAAAAGAAGTTGGGAAATGCAGAAAGGCACTGCTTTGTATCCCAGTGAAGGCATCTGGCTGTAAGAGGTTTGCACATAGCCGGGCAGTGGTGGCGCACGCCTTTAATCCCAGCACTTGGGAGGCAGAGGCAGGCAGATTTCTGAGTTCAAAGCTAGCCTGGTCTACAGAGTGAGTTCCAGGACAGCCGGGGCTATACAGAGAAACCCTGTCTCGCAAAACAAAACAAAACAAAACAAAAATCAAACAAACAAAAAGAGGGTTGCACATGCTCACTTGTAATTGGGTGACGGAGTGACAAGGAAGTATATAAGATCAACAAAGAGATGGGAAGCTGATATGAAAAGTGACAAGAAGCACAGTGAAGACACAGCACAATGTGATATCAACACTCGCCCACCAGAGCAGCTAAAATGAAAAAGGCAATAGAAAGTATTGGAAGGAAAGCAGCCAGACCTCTCCAGTACTTCTGGTGGAAGGGTAATTGGGAAAAAATCACATTGGAATGATATTGCTATATAATTTCAAGCTGACCTCAGGCCTATCTTGTTACCCAGCAATTGGGCTTCCATACAGATACCAACAAACACACACACGTAGATTCACCAAAAAACATATACTTAAATATTCACAGCAGCGCTATTTGTGCCAGCACTAGTCAGGAAATTTTCTAAATGTTCGACAACAGTAGGATGGGTAAGTAAGTCATAATATTTCCATAAGACGGAATGCAGTACATCAGGAAGATTTAACCTTACACCTATAGCTACATGCTACATCATGGAGGAATCACAATCACTGCATGGTGTGAAGCAAGCTGCCTGTAGTAAGGATTCCATTTCCTTCCTTTTGGATGGTATTGGGGGTTGAATAATAAGCCCCCACAAATGTTGAATGTCTACCCTTGGTACCCGAGAATGTGAACTTAATTGGAAATGGTGGTTGCAGATGAAGTCAAGTTGGGATAGGGCAGACCCTTAATCCAGTATGCCTGGAGTTCTATTTCGAAGGAGAGGGTTCCAGAGGTGCAAACACACAGGAGAATGTCACATGATGGAAAAGACACAGACTGAAGAGCTGCAGCCATCAAGCCAGGGAATGCCAAGAATTGCTGGTCAAACACCAGAAGCTAGGTTGAGATAACAGAGGATTCATCCTTACAGGTTTCAGAGGAATCATGGCCATGCTCATACTTGGTTTTGCATGGTAGAGCCAGAAGACAATAAACTATTATTTTTAAGCTGTCTAGTTTTTAATGGCTTAAAGTAGCCACCTACTTTGTTTTGGTGGCTCTTGGAAACTAATATGGAGGAAAAAGCAAATTATGCTCATTAAAGCACAGACGTGGTTAGCTTTGGTAGGAGGAATGCCATCTACAAAGAGTCACTGAGAACATTTCTTTGTGTATATCATACTGTAATGGGAAGTTAGCACACATGTGTTTAGGACCTTTTGCTTCTGGGTAGGTCCAGATTCCTTGCAATGCAATGGACTGATAAATATATCAAGTAAATTAAAATGTAATACCAAGCTCAGTGTGCTGTTGCATGCTTGGGCAACTAGTCACAAGGTCACGAGTTCCAAGTCAGCCTGAACTACATAATGAGCTTGAAACCAGCCTGGGCTATGTAGTAAGCCTGCCTCACAAATAAGAAACAAATGAACTAAAAGCCTACTACATGTCCAGCACCATACAATGACCAGCTAATGTCTCCTTTAGTCTCTGTCCTGTGGTTCTGTTCTTATTTAGAACGGTCCCATCATATGTGGGCACACCCATCTTCTCCAGCATCCATCCAGTTAACAGTGATCTCTAGGGAGTGAGGCAGAATTGAATTATAGCTATCCAGATTTTAGTAACAGTCTACTAGGATTTAAATCATGTGTTGGCCACTTTACAGCTGTAGGACTTGAAGTAAATAACTTTCTCTGTCTGTCTGTCTGTCTTTCTCTGATATAGCTTCTACTTATGAAAACTAGAGACATATATGTCTTACAAGATTATTATAAAGATTGAATCAATTGATCCCTGAAAAGGGCTCTGGCCAACATGTGCTGGCTGTCATGGCATCCTTACTTTCTCATCCTGTCTTAGACTCTAGATGGCATACAGCTGTTCCACGATCTAAGATTGTGGGTGTATCTAAGAGTAGAAGAGACTTAGCTTCTCAGTTCCCTTTTCCATTGAGAAATAATTTATGTATAAAGAAATACAGTTATTATGGTGGGCTAAATTGCCATCCCCAGTACCTCAGAGTGTGACTGTATTTGAAGGCAGATAATTTTGAAGTTCAATTGAGAATGTCATGATAAATGCCCTTACAAGAAGGGATGAAGATTTAGATTGACCGATTAGACAAGTAGATAAAAGTAGATCATATATTGCCCACTTCATAAGCAACCTCTTTCTGATATCTACCACTATCGACTAGTTTTGGGTTCTAGATGCTCATAAAGATTGGATTGCATAGTAATTTTTGGTCTGACTCTTTCTGATCATATATATATGTTGTGTACACACACACACACACACACACACACACACACACACACACACATATATATATGCATAAAAGTATTAGATACCATGATGGCTTTGGGGAGTGTTTTAGCAGATTGTCCTGTTTTATCTCCTTCACTCCCCTTTCCTCCTAACTCCCCTTGAAACTTGAAACTGCCCCCTGTGTCTCCTATCCATTTTTCTGCAACACATGTCCTTTGGCCCTTCCCCCAGTCTTAACACTCCCCTTTCACCCTCTTGGTCTTCTTTCTAGTCTTTTAGGCTTTACTCCTATCTACACCATTTATACACACACATTACAAGCTAACGTCCACATATTCGAGAAATGTAATTGTATTAGTTGTTCATTATTGTTTTTCTGAGTTTAGATCACCATGCTTAATAATATTCTACACTTCTGATTCATACATTTTCTTGAATTTTTCATTGTTCTTTACAGTTAAACAAAATATCTCTCTCTCTCTCTCTCTCTCTCTCTCTCTCTCTCTCTCGGTGTGTGCGTGTGTGTGTGTGTGTGTGTGTGTGTCACTTTGGTCAGTTATAGTTTCTTGCTATTGTGAATAGAGCAACAATAAATATGAATGTACAAGAGTCTTTGTAGTAGGGCATGCAGTTTTTGAGTCCATGTCCAAGTATGATACAGTTTTAACTAAGTATTTTTGAGATTCACCCAAGTTCTTTTAAGAACTATCTATTGATCCCTCTTTAGCATTGGATGTATTCCAATGTATAGCTATACCACAGTTTGTCAATCTATTGGTGGACATTTGGTTGGGTCTTGCTTGTGGCTATCACAAATGAAGTTGCTATCAATGTTCATGGCTAAGTGTCATTGTGCACTTACTCTCATTTCGCTGGGTAAATGGACTATTTGGGGATGGAATTGCTGGGGAATAGGTCCAGATGTATGATTATAAGAAATGTTCAGTTTTCCAAAGAATGTCTACCATTTTATACTCCAATACACAAAGTACTATGGGTTCTGATTGCTCTACATCTTTAGCTGTAATAAAAGTTGTCATATTAAAAAGTCTAGCCATTTCATTCTTGTTTGGATTTGCTTGTGCATTCTGAGTCACAAATTGGCAAATCCATCAGTTCAGGAGAGAGAGAGAGAGAGAGAGAGAGAGAGAGAGAGAGAGAGAGAGAAAGAATGAGAGCAAGGACACCTATCATCTATTTTATTCATGAAAGGACTAGCCCATTGAGAGATAATGACTGGAGCTTGAAAATATTCATGGGATAGATACCCCAAGAGAGGTCAGACTTCACTAGCAGGAAAAAGCCAGTAAAGCTCTTAGGAAGCCACAGAGCAGAGATGTGAATCTGCAGGTCTGAGGATATGGAGGACAAGAAATTGCAGAGACAAATATCAATCTCTATCAATGGATGCTCATTGTTGAGCAAATATCTACTGTAAGTGATTGGCTCCCAAGGGATCCAGGAGAGGAGTAGATCAGACTCAGACAGATTTACTCCTCTTGATTTTGCATTATCTGTGCCTCCAGCCCCCTCCATTAGCATGAATAATTAACAGCTGGCAGAGCTGCCATCAGCCACAGTAAGAATGCTTAGGATTCAAGATTTGTCCTGGACTAAGAAAAAAAAAAGGCCTCAAGGGTTTGAATGGGTGATCAGGGTGATAATGGCGTTGGTGAGGAGGAAGAGATGGCATACAGTCCTTTAGTTTCTGTTTCCCATATAAAATTGCCTTGAAATATTCAAGTAACACACGAGTGCTAAATTAGAAGACACACACACACACAAAACTTTTAAACTAGACTTACTACCCCCTTAAATTCTCCTCTCCAGGGAGGAGATGAAGTTAATAGTTGAGGTGTACTTCTAGAAAAATACCTAAGCACATGTTTGGTTCGATGTAAATGTATAGTTCCTTTGCAAACACACATACATGCGTGCATATGTGTAATGATGCCATCCTAAAGAGTCTTCAGTTGTTATGTCCACATAATGGTGCCTTTCCCTGTTGGTACACACCAAGGCCTTCATTGTACTGATGTACCATAATTTATTACCCATTTCCTTGTGGATTGGCATTTAGGTCAGTTGCAGTTTTTACTATATATATCTATGTATATCTTTATCCATCTATCTACTGACACACATACAGATATATCTATTACATAGAATTTTAACAGACTGGATTGAAAGAGGGTTTGCTGGGCCAAACAGTGACCATTTTGAATGTTTCTAGAAGCTTCCAAATTGCTCTCTACAATGTCCTTGACAATTAAAAGTCCCACCAAGGTGTGCAATGTGGCCATTTCCCTCCCACTCTCCCCAACAGTGGATGTTGTCAGCCCCTTTGATGTTTGCCAATCCGGGCGATGAAAAATAATCTCTCATGCCTGTTTATAATTTCATCATGCTGAGCCTAGTATCTCCTAATAGTATCTCTGAACCCCATCAAATCTGTAGACAAGAAAACGGATTATGCTGCAGGATTAGGAAGAAGGAGAAAAGTGAAAAAATATCCCTCCTGGTACAGCAATCTGAGCCTTGGTGTGCCCCGTTGAAATGTAACCAGAATGAAGTTCTTCAAACCTCTGGCAGTGACTTGGGAAGGTGGATTTGTTCAGCTGTATTCAAACCCAAGTAATTAGCAGACTCTTTGGGCACTAACCTGGGACATCCTGCTGAGACGCTGTCTGCTCTAAACTCCCAATGAGCAAGGGATGTGTTTAGGGTCAGCATGTCTTCTGAATAACTCCTCGGTTCTTAAAATAACTCTTCTGCTGTGAGCACCATATTCTAGGTGCCTTTGTGCTGGTGATCAAGGTGGATGAGAAGTATCAGCTAGCACAAGGGCTGACTAGGAAACCAGGTCTCGTGGGTTATTCCAAAAACAACAACAAAAAATGCTTTTCTACAGCTACTAAAGAACAGTAGAGTCAAAACGTACTGCACTGACCCAGACCACAGCCCTTCTCATTGGCCTCCATTCACCCCACTCTCCTTCCTTCTGCCAAAAGAAGGACCTTTTCAAACCTTTCTTGCTGAACTCCTTTCATGGTAATAGTTGGTCAGAAGTAAGTATGCGTGTGGAGCTAAGCATTTTGCTAGCACTACTGTCTAATAGAAATCTACTGGCTAAGGCATTTTTCTCTTTCTAATAACACACACACACACACACACACACACACACACACACACATGCCTTGCTCTCCCCCCCAAGCTTTGTTCTTCTGCTTGACTTGAGTGTTCTCACCCACCCCCATCCAATAGAAGGTTCTCTCTTGTGTCACTCTGGCTTCTTCTTAAATTCACCCCTCTGAAGCTTTTCTCTAAAGACTTTCGCTACGATAGCTCTTTGACCCCAGCCCCACTTTATTTTTTCCATGACAATTTTCTCTTGATATTTTATTATGAATTTATAAGTCATTGCCCTTTCTTATACTCAACTATAAATTCATTGAGAAAGAGACTTTCTTCACTGTTTAATCTCCTATGCCCAGAATAGTGCCTGGAATGGTGGTTGCTTTTTAAATACATCTTTTCTAAAGACGGGTGCTTCGAAAGTATTTTGCCAATGTCTCATAGAATTAAGTAGGCAGATGCTCCATGACCAAGCAATCTCAACCCCAGGGATTATGACTGAGAGCCATTCATACATAGATCTGTAAGGGGACAGATATGAAGATGTTCTTTAGGAGAGAGGGGAGCAGCTTAAAAGCAACCTAGGTTATTTATTAGAAGATATCATAAGCTGGGCAGTGGTGGCGCACACTTTTAATCCCAGCACTTGGGAGGCAGAGGCAGGTGGATTTCTGAGTTCGAGGCCAGCCTGGTCTACAGAGTGAGTTCCAGGATAGCTAGGGCTACACAGAGAAACCCTGTCTCGAAAAAAAAAAAAAAGATATCATAAGAAAGATGAGGCTTTTGTGAGGACCATAGAACATTGCACGATAGTAGAAGACAGAATAACAACACTCTTAGAGCTTTAAACAGTCTTGTTTAAACTCATTCCTTACACATTGTAGGGAAGGATACTTACAGTTTAATACAATTTATGTAAATAAAAACTACATATACATTAGAGAGTGTTATGTGTTATACAAAGAATACAGTTGGCTCATAGTACATGCAGATTTCACTCTCATGGATGCAACAAATTTTGAATAAGAAAATATTTAGAAAAAAAGTCATTCGTATAAGACATATACAGATTTTGGTTATTTCCTCAAAATGCAGTATAGTGATTATTTCCATAATGTTTGTATTGCCTTTAATATTATAAATAATCTGTAGATGGTTTAAATTATGTGGCTATCATGGGAGCTGAAGAGATGGCCCAGCAGTTAAGAGTACTGACTGCTGTTCCAGAGGATGTGGGTTCAATTCCCAACACCCACATGAAGTTCACAACTGTCTGTAACTCCAGTTTCAAGGAATCTGACATGGACCTCCTCCCCCACACAGGAAAACACCAATGCACATAAAATAAAAATTAATAAATCTTTTAAAATTATGTGACATATCAAAGAAGTCTCTCTTTGCCACAAATAGAGACTATCCCAGAAAACCACAACACAAAGCTCAACAGGTCATGGGAAGCCCAGCCCCAATTGGTACTTCTACCCAAATCTTCCTGCATCTCTCAGAGAACATTGTGGAAGAAGGGGCCAAAGAGACCGTAAGAATCACAGTACCAGGAAGTCTGCTATGAAACAGTTTCTCCCATCAATGGCTGCATAAACAAGACTGGGAGCAATGGCAGTATTGATAGACATATTTACAAGAAAGGGAGAAAATTCACAAGGTCCCACAAAGAACTATAGGCAACTAATGACTGCTGGGACAGGGAGAATTATCCTTTTCCAGGATCATTCTGCTTATTGGTTATCCAATGAAAAGTGATCAGTCCTGAGACTGTATGCACACAAACAACAAAATTAGACATATACATATGTGTGTGTGTGTGTGTATGTATGTGTGTGTGTAGTATATATACACACACGTGTGTGTGGTGTGTATATACATGTATACATATTATATATACAAAACATATGCTCTATATATGTAATGATAAAAAATGAGGCTATCAACTTGAAGGTTGGTGAGACTTAGGAGCAGTTGGCGTAAGAGTACTTAGGAGATGCTGAAGGAGGAAAGAAAGGAGGAGACAGTGATGCAATTCTATTTCAATTATAAGCATCTAGGAAGAAAACTAAGTTATATGGGAGAATGAGTACAAATTATATGTAACATTACATCCTTTGATACCAAGAATTGATCCTCCATAGATTTCTGTAGCCGGGAGTGTCCTGCAATCACTTCCCTATGGACATCAACAGCTGTATTCAGTGATATCACTGTCAGGGTATCCTGAGGAGTTGAAAACTTAAAGGGAAAAAGAGAAAGGGCAAAAGGGTGGAATTCGGATCGACTGTTGAAGATAGTGTTTGCAAACTAAGAAGTAATGGCTTGCAAAGCTCCCCTAGCCTCGGGTCAAAAAAGAAAGAAAAATCAAAATATAATGTTTCTCCCCTTTTCAATCTGCGAATGCTCTATTCACCTTTTAAACTTAGCTCAGACCTCACATCTATTTTGAAGCTTCCTTTGCCCTTTCCCCAAAGGCTTAATTCTTCAGTTATTGACATTCAGATAGCATTTTAATGATATTTTATTTTAGTATTTATAACCTCATATAATGCTTGCTTGCTTACACATCTGCCTTCTTCATCAGGAGAGAGAGGATGTGGCTTATTAATATTTACAGCTCTGTCACCCAAAATTGAGGATGAAAAAATGGTAGTGAATTTAAGCAAACAGAGTTTCAAGTATTGCTCTAGCTTGAACCTGATCTACAACTTTCAGGGGGTTAGCATCAACTGGTGTTCGATTGGATAGAACCCAGAAGCAGTTTGTTTATTATCGGTGGAGGAAAATGAGCATGGTGAAATCAACTTGGACTTCGACATCTCCAAGGCCAGTAGGTCCATCACCTACCAGAACAACAAAGTTTAGCAAGAAAGTGGAAGTAGAGTGCAAGAGGCATGCCCACAGGATCCAAGTGGGTTCTGAGGGAGATGAAGAATTGGTCATCCATAGATTTCCTGGGGATCCTGGAACCACTTCCCTAAGGACATCAGCAACTTTATTAGCAATAAGAGTATCCTGAGGAGTTGAAAACTTAAACAGAAAGAGGAAAAAGCCAATAATGTCTCTCCCCCTTTCTATCTGGCAATGTTCTACTCAACTCACCCTTTTTTTTTTTAAAAAAAAAAAAAAGATTTATTTATTTATTTTGAGTACACTGTCTCTGTCTTCCGACACACGAGAACAGGGCATCAGATCTCATTACAGATGGCTGTGAGCCACCTTGTGGTTGCTGGGAATTGAACTCAGGACCTCTGGAAGAGCAGTCAGTGCTCTTAACCACTGAGCCATCTCTCCAGCCCTCTCAGCTCACCTTTTAAACTTAGCTCAGACCTCACATCTATTTTGAAGCTTCCTTTGCCCTTTCCCTATAGGATTAATTCTTCAGTTATTGATATTCAGATAGCATTTTAATGATATTTTATTTTAGTATCTATAACCTCACATAATGTCTGCTTGCTTACGCATCTGCTGAATTGTAGGTGCGATAAGGGAAGGTTTGTTCTAGAATCTGCGTCTATCAGAAACTGTAGGCTTTTTCTCCTTCCACGCAGGCAACTATTTAATGATTAGGTTGAGCATGAGGCAGGCACAAGAATCCATGGTAGAGTTTTGCACAGACAGACACCCAAGGAAACAGGATATAGTGTCTGAGGTCTAGCAGTGGAGAGCATCCACCTGCCACTAGAAGGCATTTGGTTTGTAGAGGGAATGTTGACCTTCCTACTTATTAGCCAGACTACTGTAATCCATTTGCTTGACACCAGACAGGCTTCATTCTGAGTTCAAGGGAAAGAGAAGGAGATGATAAGAGAACCTGAAGCATGAGGATTGGGTCCTGGGGGAATAAAGCTGGAATTGTCAGACTTGGGATTACAACCCACAGTGTGGTTGGAATCTTAGCTGTATGGAAGTCAGCACTGATATTCAAGACTCCGTAAGAGGAGTTGGTGGAAGGATTGGGGTTATCCATATGACTTAAGATATGATTCTTCTCCAGATATGTGAATGAGAAGAAAGATGGCAGGGCTAGAAGCTAGCAGCCACAATACTTTCTTGCTGTAACTCTAATTTGCCTTATGGATAGTATGATTTCAAGGTGTCTTCTAAATATCATGTGTTGGAAACTGTTTTTCTTCAATAATATATTTTTATTCACTTTACATCTAGATCACAGCCCCCTTCCCTCCTCTCCTCCCAGACCAGTCTTGACAAATCCCTCCCCCCACTACCCCCCCTTTTCCTCGGAGAAGGGGAAACCCTGCTTGTGTACCACCACACCCTAGGATGTCTAGTCCCAGCAGGACTAAGCACATCCTCTCACACTGAGGCCAAACCAGGCAGTCCACCCAGGGGAAGGGGATCCAATGGCAGGCAATAGAGTCAGAGACAGCCCCGGCTCCAATTGTTAGGGGACCCACATGATGATGGAGCTGCACATCTGCTACAAATGTGTAGGGGTGCTAGTTCCAGCCCTGGCATGCTCCTTGGTTGGTGATTCAGTCTCTGTGAACTCCCATGGGCCCAGGTTAGCTGACTCTGTAGGTCTTCTTGGGGTGTCCGTGACTCTTCCAGCTCCCTCACTTCTATTCCCTACTCTTCCACAAGACTCCCTGAGCTCCACCTGATGTGTGTCTCTGCATCTGATTTCATCCACTGTTAAATGAAGCCTCTCAGGAGACAGTTATACTAGGTTCCAGTTTGTATGTTCCTGGTGTCGCAAGGCTGGTGAAGGTGGGTGCTAAGGTGGCCTGACAATGGAGCTCTGGGGAAACAGTGCCATGCATTGGAGACTTATTCCTCAAATTCATGTATTGGCGGTATTTGAGTGGTAGGTAGGATTAGATGAGATAAATGGGTGGGGTCTTTATGATGGCATTAATAACCATATTCGCAGTTTCCCTGTTTCTGCCCTGTAAGCCTTCCACCATGTTATGATTCAGTAGACTCCTTCACAAAATGCTGGGATTATGGTCCTGGACTTCCTCTATTCTTTGTAAATTATCCAGTCTCAAGAAGTTTGCTATAGCAGTAGAAATAGATTCTGACAGTGACCATGAGTGCATCTCTGCATTTTTACTATTTTAATTTCATCACAAAAAGAAATCTTAAGGCTTATTTTTATTCACTTATAACTATGTGTATGTGTGTGTCCATGTGTGGATATGTTGTGTCTACAGATATCTGGAGATTACAAGAGGGTACTGAATCTCCTTGAGCTAGAGATACACATGGTTGTGAGCTGCACAACTTGAGAGCTGGAAACTAAACGTGTGTCCTAGGGGAAGAGTAGGAAATATTTGTACCTATGGAGCCATCTCTTCAGCCCCACAAATATAGTTTTTAAAACTTGCTGATGACAGGTGTTTGCAAGGTGCCTTAGATGTTTTCTGTAACTCCATTCTTGCACTAGTCCTCAGAGAAGGTGTTAGGGGAGTGAAATCAAGGCTCGAAGAGTTTAAATGACTTGAAAAAGCAGCAAATCCAGCATTTGAAGCCCTCAGTTTAAGAGTGTCTCCTGCCCATTCTCATTCATTCTACTATTCTCCCTTTTTAACGTGTGTGTTTGAAACTGGTATCAGAGAGGGCCATGTCTTCTTTCCAGCACACAAGGATTCCATGACAGTTAAGAACTGTCTTCCAAGAGCTTAGATTGACCCATTTTCTTGCGCTACCGAGTCTACATTTGGGAAACCATTGGACTTAATGGCTGTGGCTGGAGGCTCAGGCTTCTGTTTTCAGAGGCACCTATAGCTGCAGTGCATGGCTATGCGTGACTAGTTACACAACTGCCCAGTGCTTTTCTGAGTAAAACATAAACAATGTTCTCAGAATGGCCAACAGCACTCCTGTGCACCAATGCTGGCTATAACTTCCATACTGTGTTGGGCCAGAAATCGGTCCTGCCTGATCCCCTGCTCTGAGAGTAAGAATTTGGTGAACGTATCATTCTATGACTTTTTAGGAAAGAGACAGCTAGTGCTTCAAACCCATGAAGGCCTTAGCCTATGTGACAGGGCTGCCAGTACCCAACCATATTACCTCATTTACTGCCTCAGTGTGCTAAAACCTTGCTTGCAATGACCAGACCCACATCCTCTGAGTGAGTATCTTCTCTGCCTAGAAGGTTCTATTTTGTCCACCTTCATACAATGGTCCTGAGACCAATATATAGAAGGCCAGAATGTGGGGGAAATGAAAACAGACAGGGAAGGGGACAAGGATTCTTGTCTTTCAGGATGCATACTTCTAAGATGTAAATTATATGCTGCTTCTATACATGCTCAGAGAGGTTATATCTGTAGTGCTGCTCTGCTCAAGAATTCATTGTCTTGTCTTTTTATGGTCTTTCCCTTTTTTCTTTTCTGTCTTCCTTCCTTCCACTTCTGTCATCTCCTTTACATAAGTCTTCCTGGGTTCCTTCTACCAACCAACTAAACTAGCTATCCTCAATGCAAGGTTAATTTCTAGAGAACCCACAGTAAGAGATCAGAAAGGATTCCTAGTATCACATGACAGTATATCCTGAGAAACCCCAAGACAGTCTTCTAACCTTCTCCCCAAATAGGTAAGTCACAGTAGATAAGTCCAGATGAGCCTAGTAAGGGTTTTCTAAAATCTGACTGAAGATTTTCTGAATTTCCACAGCATCCACAGTACTTTCCAGAACCCTCAAAAGTATTCCCAGGCTGCAGTCTCTGTCTTTGAGATTAGAGGAAGAGGTGCACCTGTCTTGCTTATATGGGGGTTCTTCTTCATGTTCTGGTCTTCTTTTGTCACATTCACATGAAAATTACTTTTCTGCTCCAGTTAGAAAGTTTCTGCCTTCCAGGTAACTAGATAACATTCTCAGCAGGGGGAAAGTGGGTGAGGAGGGGCATGGAGCAGGTGTGGGAGGGAGCATCCAGGTCAATTCCCACGATCGGTTCTGGTTACCCTCACATTTACCTAGGGTGCCCTCTCCTAGCTACAGAACCCCTCTTTCTTGTGTTTAATAAAATCCCCAATCTGCAAATCTCAAGACTCCACACGCCATCCTCATCTACAGAAAACCTAGGATTCATTAAGAAGATGCCTGCACAAGGAAGTTCAACAGATGGGGTGCTTCTCTGGAGTAGTGCTTTCTAGCCATTTGCACATCATGAGACCCAAAGTAAATGTATACTGTTTGTTTGATACACTGAAGAAATTGGAGGAGGCTCTTCTCCAGAAGCAATTGAGAGAATTTTCTGCACACCAGGCCCCAGGAAGCTGCCCCGAGAGCTGTAAGGATCAGCAGTGTCCTGGCATATCTGTGACCTATGTGGCATGCCAGTTGTACTAACAGCATACTAACAAGTATTCTGAATTTCTCCAGTAGCAAGTCTCAGTGCATTGCACAGCAAAACCACAGATGGCTCTTCGCAGAAGCCACAGGTCTCCTCTGGGTCCTAGTTTTGCTGATTATTAAGCCTTCCTCAAGAATAAATGGCGGAGTTTTTTTAATAAATAGCTTGATTGAGATATAACTTACACAGCATAAAATGTATCTGTTTTAGTGAGAAAAATCTATGAATTTTAGCATATTTACAGAGTTGTACAACATCACAGCATCCCAGTTTTACAACATCTATCAATGCCCAACCCCCACCCCACTGCCCTGTGCTGAAAGAGCTCACTTTTAACCCACTCCTGCTTCTGAGATACATCAGCAACTAACAAAGAACCACCCTAACCTGGTTCCCTTTCTCCAAGGCCCTTCTGAGAGTGCACAGAGGGTGTTGACCATGTGTGTGTGTGTGTGTGTGTGTGTCTGTGTGTCTGTGTGTCTGTGTGTCTGTGTGTTTACATGCCTATTTTTCTGAAATATTTGCCAGGTGTTGGCACTAACTTCAAAGCAGCAAAGATAAGATGGGTTGTTCAGCTAAGCATGCACTTCAAGAAGTCTAGAACCATCTACCTAAGATCACAAAGCTCTCGTCTTATTTCCCTCTTAATTGTGCACTTGCTATGTGCAAGAGAATCAAGACACACATGATGTTCACATGCAGAAAACTCCCTGGCTCTGTCAAACATAGCTGGGTAAAAGTTCTTTTGATCTATCTGGTTATAGAAAATAGAGTTAAGGAAAGGACCAACTCTCTTACAATGGTAGTCCTACCTTCCAGAGGCTCAAAGTTGGTACCTTGAATGTAAAGATGTATAGCTGTAAGCTTTGAGAACTAGAAGCTTATGGTTTCAAGGATGGAGACTTATTGTTTTAGGCACTCAAGAGAGGAGCGCCCTGCTCTAGGCTTTGAGTATTAATACCCAGCAGCTAGTGTTATAGCTCTTCGGTTGTCGATACTGATAGCCTCTGCATTTTAACCTTTGGCAGCAATACTGAAACCATCTAGCAATCATGTCTTGCAGTCCTCATAGATGGGGTTCCCATCTTCATCTCTCATCAGCCTTTCATCTTCTGTATTCTCAGCATTTCCACCATGTCATGCTCTGGCATTAGCTTCTTGAAATTTCTGCCTTTAATCACTGTCTGGAACCCTCTACTCTCTGAGACTAGTCTCGTGTGTGTGTGTGTGTGTGTGTGTGTGTGTGTGTGTGTGTGGTGTGCGCGCCTTCTGGTATCTAGGTAAGCTAGGGCACAGCGAAAGCTCTGAATAAGTTTAGTGTAAATCTGAAAGTGCTATGTAGATATCTCTTTGGTGGGTAGAGAATAGCCTGAAGCATCTGAGAGTCCAAAGCTGTCATGACTACCTCTCAGGGGCACAGAGAAGAGCAGACTTGCAACTGCTAGGGCTATCTCTCAGGTGCAGAGAGAAAAAGAAGCAGGGGATAGCTGTGGGTTTTTGAAGGAAGCACACAGCTACAGGGTAGTTGGGTAGGAAGAGCTGTAAGCTGGAACAGCATGGGAGTTTAGGGCCAGAAGATCCTGGTGCTGTTGCTATGCACTGCAGGTACATGTTAATGGGGACTAAAGGAGCCAGCAGGTTAGTGTGGGGCTGTGATCTGTAGCCTGATTTGCCTGAAGTAGGAATAATTCAAGGAGCTGATTGTGGAGACGGAAACCTGCTTTACAGGTTTCTGAGGAATGCTGCTTGTGCACTCATTGGCCAGCAACCTTTCTACAGGTCCCGCCTGAGCTGAGCCCAGACTGTCATTTTGGATAATGACAGAGTGGCTCTGCCTTTCTTTACCATGGGAACTGAGACCTAACAGTAGAGACCTCTTAGTTCTTGGCAACCCTTTGGCACTGTTAGCTACCTCTTGATGTTAGAGCTCTGAGTTTTAGGTGCTAGAACCTTTAGCTCTCTGTGGCTCTTTAGACCTCTTCTTAGCTGCTTCCTTGCTGCTGCCGCCAGACTTGGAAGCCTCAAAGGTCTTGTCTGCTTTTTGTGCTATCAGCCCAGACTGCTCTACTCATGATGAAAGACCACAAATAAGTGAAGAGACCGTTTGGGAGAAGCCTTTATTAGTACCTAATGTTGCACATTAGGAGGTAGTTAGTGTACAGGAAAGAAGACTCCCACACTGACTCTCAAACAATAGCGAACAGCCCGCTTATATGACCAAAAAAGGGGCCCAGCATGCTTGTGCACAGACTAGAATTTCATCAATTATAGCCTTGGGTATGCATGGTTTCCAGTTCCACCTATTAGAAGCCTTACATGAAGATCAACCACCACTTTACATTGTGCCAGTCAAAAGCCTTTTGCTGAGTCATTGGTAACCTTCCTCCCTTTTCGAGCGAATACTTGTAGAGGGAGGGACCATCCAGTTTACAGATCGGTCCCAGAATGGGTCCTCCAAAGCTAGTGCAGGTTGCCTTGTTCAGTCTTGTATAAGGCAAAGGGTTCAAAGGGAAATGTGGTTTTAGTAGCCACCGTGATTGTTAACAATTTCTCTAGGCTCTGCCCCCCGCCCCATGTTCTTAGACAGCCCCTTTCTCTCTTCCTCTCTTTCTCTCTCTCTGTTATTCTCTGTCTTCCTCCTTTCTCTGCCTCTACCTCTTTTCCAGGTCCCCTTCCCTTACCCCTCTTATACTATGCCTGTCCTGCAGTATGGCTGATTCCTCAGGGAGACACCTTGGCATGGACCCGCTGAGGTGCTCTCTCCCGCCACATTATACGGCCACCATTTTATCAAGCACATCTATGGTGGCAGTGGTCCTATACAAGAGTAAGATTTCTTCAGCATGACTGTGTTGGGTTCAGGGTGGAAGCCAAGAAAATTCACTTCAGATACAGAAGCTTAAATAGGAAAGATTTATTTTCTGAGGGAAGGGGGCCAGCTCGGGATCTGAACCTCATTTTGGGAGATTGTACAACATTTTTGTAGGATGGGAACGTAAAGCAAGGGGGAGCCACAGAGTTATCCAGTTGTCTTTTGACATTATGGGTTAAGCAAGGGAGTGCCCATCCATATCTAGGGCACCTGGTTTCAAGGTCCTTAATTCATTCTCCTAGATATTAGGTCCAGAGCTCAAAGTGATAATGGGACAAAGGAGCAGGTCAGCTACATGTAGTTAATTCTGGCATAACAGGCAATTGGTTACATATTTTTACAACTTATGCACCTTGGTTTAGATAACAGCAATCTCTATATCCTTTACTGGTTAACAGACAATTAAGAAAACATTTGGAAAAGTGGGCTAGGCGTTCATTCCTTTGCCAGAAAGATGGAAATGTTGTCTTTGAGATGTCTGGACTTAGACAACTGCTTACAACAGAAGCTGTTCAGCTATAGAGAAGTCCCCAGCTCTCCTGGGGTCTGTGACCTTGAATTTAGTTTGTCCCTATGATCGACTGGAGTTTGCAAATGAAATGGTAGTCCTTAGAATAGGTTTCTTTTGCTTGTCCCCAACATAGATGGATTGACCATAAAGGAGATGCGTGACTGATAGAGGCCAGCTCAAGGCAGCCCGGCATTTGGGAAGAATTTCAGGGGCTGAATGGCTTATTCCTAATAGCTCAGCTTATTTAAAGAAAACAAAAATGCAACACCAACTGGCTAACATGGAACTAACATTCTCAACAATGTTTTTATCCTCCAGCAAAACACACTTAGAGAGGGTTCGATTTCTGTGGTTTATCTTCCTTCCCATAGTTCTTCCTTTGTGAGAGAGTGTGTGGGTTCCAGAGACGCTGCCCCTTAAGTCACAACTAGAAGGGTCTGGTTGTTTATATCCATGCCATCCAGGAAGCCCTGAGACAGTCACAGGTGCAAAGCAAGGCAGGCCTGGAGCGAGCTCCCTTTCTGCTTCAGCCCAGACTGCCTGTCCCTGCTCTCAATTCAGTTCTCTGCTCCTTCTCTCAGTCTAGCCTGCTTCCCCAGCTTCCTCTCTGGCCGAGGACTGTCATTCTTTCTAAGGGGGAAGTTGAGTGCAGTTGCTGGCACAGTACCCATTTTACCAGGTGTTTTCCAAAGTGTTGGTACAGATCATGGTGCTTGCATATCCCTCTATTTTTGAAAACCTGGGGTATTGTCAGATGTAATGTTTTTGCCAATGGAGTGGTTAAGAAACCATACCACATTGTTGTACTTCAGCATCTTCATACATGTTCCTTGCTCTTTTGGCTCATATGTTCTGAGAAAAGCCCATTAATACCACTTACCCTTTCTTCTGAGTTGTGTTTCCCTCTTTGTCTGTCATACAAATATTCTCGTACGCTCAAAGTTTCTTTATCACAGTACGTGAGCACATTGTGTTGTTTCAAAATAGAAGTGCAATTTAAAAATTGGAAAAAATGGCATGTGTTTTCCGTTAAAGTGCAAATAATTCAGAAGATGAACAGTTATAAATATAGAAGTTGTTTTGAATAATTTTCACTAGGGCTTCAGGTTTCCACCCCATGTGATAACAAAAAACAAAATCACAGTTACCACATAGATATATGCCCTTCCAGAACAATGCGCAAAAATAGCTTTACAGAAATTCATTTACTAAATTTAATTGAGCATCTGCTCTGAGTCAAGTATAAGTGGTACCACTTACACTTGTGGTCTATACAAATCCTTGAAAATACACAATATGATCAACACTACTTTACTAGCTTTATCCATTACCAGTTTATCATGGACACGCTTCTGTGCTAAACATAAATCTCCTTGATGAAGCATATTCCATTGGAAAGCTCCATCATAATTTATTAAATAAGTTTTCCACCAACCAATCTTTTGACTATTTCTGCTTTTTATAGTTTAGAAAAGTCCTTCAGTGACCATCCTTGGACATATGTCTTCTTGGAGTTTCGGATTCTTTCCTTAGGATAAATGGGTATACACTGAATGTCTTGATCAAAAGAACCCATTTTCAATTTTGATATATACTGCCAAACTATTCTCCAAAAATCTTACACCAATTCACTCCTTCACCAGCAGTGTATGTCTAGTTCCCCATCCTATCAATATTTTCTTTAGAATAAATACTTTGATAACTACCATAGAACATCCCCCATGGAGTATGTAGAACTTAATTTTCTTATAGGTTTTTATAAGTAGATGAGAACAATCCAGATACAGTCCAATCAAATATTTAATTTTTTTCATTAATTTACCAATTTCTCTCTTGAAACTGCTTATCATAAAGTGAGATATGCTTGCAGCAAGAGATCGAGATGTGAAACCCATAGCAGACCTAAGAGATGGCTCAGTGGGTTAAGCTCTTGCTAACAAGACTTACATCTGATTCCTGGAGCCAACATGGCTGACCGCAAGAATGGTTTTTCAGAAGTTGTCCTCTGACCTCCACATGCCCACGGTGGCACACACACATCCTCTCTACAAATAAATAAATGTATGAAACAAAAACTCAAAGGCATTTTGGTTTCAAATACCAACAGTGGTTTGGTTTTTTTTTTATTCTAAAATATCATACCCTTATGTGTCCCCACAGGAAGAATATCTGGCGCACACTGAGAGATTCTCTGGCCTATCTACAACTCCCATGGGTCTTTTAGAGACACATTTCTGTGGCACATAAAACTACACACTTGCTTTTCTGGGTTCTTCCTATTATATGCCTATTCTTTTGGTAAAATTTGAAGCCTGGTGACAAAAAGCATGTGGGAACAAAGTGTGAACAATTCACTTTTCAGAGTAGAATTCAGGAGTCATTTTGTGTCTCTCAACCAAAGCATTGGTCATTGTCCACTGTAGCTATTGAAATGAGGTCTAGATTGACTTTGTCCAGTGAAGCAGTCAGGTAAACCCATGTAAAATAAATGAACAATACAAGAAAATGAGGCTAAAGAGTTCTTGTTGTGACAACAAACTCTAACCCATAATTCCTTCCTCAGCATGATTTTCATTTTAGATCGCATTTCCCTGGGTAATCAAAATTAATTGCCCCCATGGGAGATTCCTTTTTGCTTCTCTGGGTGGTCTTTCTAACATGCCTTTAGGTCAGTTTGGAAAAAGCCACAGTGAAATGGTAAAGTGAAGGAAGTAGAGGCATTGCTATGATGTCATAGGATAAAAAAAATTCTGGTTAGTGTTGACATCCAAAGAGGGTCTTATTTTGGTTTAAGCTTGTCTGCTTGATGGATAGGTTTACTAGAAGAAGACACTGTTGAGGTTCATTGTAGGGAATATAAACCCATGTAGTATATAAAGGTAGAAGCTGAGTATAGAGAATAGGGGGATTTCATTGCCACTGGAAACCTTAAAAGAATGGTCGCTAAACTGCATGCCAATGCGTGACAGGGTGGGTGGTGGTGGTATAGTGCTGACCCACCAGAGTAGCACTACCCATGAATGAAGCTGCTACTACAATACTGAGCTGAAGAACAGAGCATTGCAGCTGTGAACAAGGGAATCGGGAATCTAGAATGATGAATGAGCCTTAATCCATGACCGATTGTTGCCAGAGCCTCACAACCCTCAGAGGTATGAAGCATGGATACGACCTTGCCTATAGAAAAATGGCCTAAAGGCTAAGTAAGGCTGTGACTTCTGCCCTACATTTGCCTTCGTGAACTCATCTGAGCAGAATCTAAAATTTGTATCTGTAACTAAAGTTGTATTGACAGCGTATATAGGAGAATGTAGTTTTAGTTTCCTAGCCTTTGTGTAATGGAAAGGTCTTTAGAGAAGCCTGTGGGGCTGGAGTAAAGAATGATAGATCCAATTTGAGTTCCACCAGCAAAGGCAAGTAACTTCATCCATGAAAACACGCACACTGGGGGGGGGGGGGGGGGGAGGAGGGAGGGGGGGAGGGTAAGTGGTGTGAATGTAGTTTCCAAATGAATATACTAATTTCCATTTCTGTGACATCTTGTATTCTCTGGCAGAATTATCACCTTCAAGAATTCCAAATGTCGATATTGACATTATTTTTGAGAAATTTGGTTTCCTGGGATTCCGATAACCTACTTTTCTTTGTTTTCATGTCCATGCAACATCCTTTTGTCCAATCTGAGTGCCCTGTTTCCTTTCCATTAGAGGTGGATTTGGGGGGGGCTCTTCTATGTGTGTCATTTATTGCAGACTTTTGTAAAGTATCAATATTTGCAAGGTTTATTGGTTTGTAGTATAAGCTATTGGGATGATAGTTACCTCAGCAAGCGACTTCCATTTTAAAAAGAAACAAATACCTGAGTCCCATGGGGAGGATGTATGTTATGTCTCCAGTCTCTCAAAGCTGATTAGGGTCAGAGACAGAACTTGAACCTGGATCTTTGGAATACCTGACTGGGGTGTTGACTGCTATTTCCTATAAGCCATCTGTTGAATCTCTAGGATAGAGAATGTGTTTTCTACTGTCAAGGGATATACCAAGCCCTATTATTGGACAACTCAACAGTCACTCCCACGACTTTCACTCTTGCTGCTTCTGACTATATGCACTGGAAACCACACACTCATTTTCATGCTGATTTCTAGCTGGAACCGACCAATAGTATAAAAGAAGAGTCTTTTCGGGTGGGGGGGGCTGCTTGGTTAAAAGACACTGGCTATTCAATGCTTTGCATGTTCCTTTAGTCACTGTCCTTTCTTGTCCTTGAGTAAAGTTGTAATCCTTGAATCATGGCAAGTACAACGAGCCCTGAATCTACAAGCATGAGGGCAAATTCTAACACTCAAAGCTAGACGGAGCAGAAGGGAGAGAAGAATGCGTCACTAATGATGTCACTGTACTGCGGGAGATACTGTTGAACACTGTTTTTTCGAGGTGAGGCTCAATGTGGAAAGAAGCAGTTAATGGTTAATAAAACACTTTATTAGGATTATCAAAGTAGCAGTATACATTATAGAAACACTATAAAATGCAGCTAAATAAAGATAAAATCACATGTAATCTTACCATCTAGAAATGAGTTATGAATATTTATAGACTTTCTCCCCCCTCTGTGTGTGTGTATGTGTGTGTGTATTATATATATATAATATTTAATATAAATATACATATATATTAATAGTGCAATGTGTACAGACTGCTTTGGTTCAAATATCTAATATGCTGTTTTTAAGCTATGTAAATGTGGGGCAAATTAATTAAGTTCTCATGCCTCAGTTTCCTTGTCTCTTACTAGTCACCTTATCTCCAAGGAGCAGTAGAAAGGATTAAATGACTTCATCTTGACAAAGCACCTGGATAAGTGCCTAGAAGGTAATAATTATTTAGCAAACCCCAGTTAATATTATTGTTACATATTTATACAAATAGAAATCCCAGTGTGCACACAGCCTCGTGATGTCTCAGTCACCGAACAGTTGCATCCTGAACAGGAGAGAATGAGATAGTCACACATTTAGTCACAGTTCAGGGCCATAGTGAGCTGACTGGTGTTGTTCATAGCTTCCTAACGGCCTAGGATAGTTCCTCACATCACTATACCTCCCATAAGTCCTTGCTTCCTGTGTGAGGTGAAGCACCATCATGCTACAAGAATTATCAGTGGTTTCTAAGTTGTTTTGTCACAGCCGGTGCTACTCTGCATTTCCTTTAGTAGTTCCTTGTTTGACTGCTTTTCACAACCTCTGCAGTGGAGTGCAGCTATTGTGCTGTTTTGAAACAGACAGTTTCTTATTATCTTCCTTTGGCTGTTGAGATTTCCAGTTTTCATCTTAGTGGCAAGAAGATGACCAGAAATACCAGTGTTACAAAATCAAGTGACAAGTCCAAACACATGTAAATGCTATTTACAGTTTTCAATGGCTTGTGAGTCTAAATCTTCCCCAGGCAAAAATAGGTTGAAAAGCAAAGTGATTAGTTTTGTATTTCGAGTCAGAAATGTCACAGCAGTATAATTTATGTGGGGGTGATCAATATCAATCAAATAAAACAAAGTTCAAGGGAATTATCCAATAATTTGGCTGTATCAACGTTTCACAGAATGAAATACTGTTCATAATAAACAGGCTATTAGTTAGTGGTTTTCAGTAGATTGCAAAAATGCTCATAAAATCTTTATGGCTCCACCCATCAAAAGGTGGAACCTATTTTTCTACCCTGTGAATTTCGACTTGGCCTTGTGACTTTCTCTGCTAAACAAGACTTCAATTAGACATTTGAAAAGTGGAGGCTGGAGAGATTGCTCGGTGGTTGAGAGTATCTGTTGCTCTTGCAAAGGACCAAGATTCAACTCATAGCACCCAGAGAATGGTTTACAAGCATCTATGGCTCCACCTAGCATGCACATGGTGTATATCTTTACATATCAGCAAAGCACTCATATACATGAAATAAATAAATAAATCTAAAAGAAAATTGAAAAGTACTATGCACTGAGGCTTCATTGTTAAGCTACTGGGAACTCATTTGCTAGTAAGTTCAGGGTCCAGACCTAGTCTTTTAGAGAATGAAGACCCATGAGTGCTATTCATACAATCACCCCAGATATTTTAGTGAGTCTCCAGATATGTTAATAAAACCATCATGGACTACGATCTCTAGCTAACTCATCTCAGATCAGAGGACTAACCAAATGATCACAGAATGATGAATATGAAAAATGTCTGGTTTTCTCAAGGCACTAGACTGTCATCATGTATGTAGCACCATGTATCATTTATGTGCTCATTGGGCTTCAACCATTGGCTTTGGTCATACTAGCTAGCACTCTACAGACTGACCTACATTCCCAGCCTTCCAAGAAATTAGTAGAAATTAAAATGTCTCTGAAAAATTCAAAGCCAAGAACACTGGCAAAAGAATGATTTCACAGAATTGCGTCAGACTCTCTTCCAATCCAGTACAGCTCAACGTCACTGGGAGCATATATGCATGGCTTTTATTTGAAAAGAGATAGTAGCCCATATGTAAAATATTCTGATTTATGGTGTTTGACCAAAGAAAATATTTCTATATAATCAACTCATAATATTAACAGGGAAATGATATAGTTGGGCGCTTGAAGATGTTTAAGAATAAAATAGAGTTTGGTGGCTTGAAGATTTGTGTTACCCGACAGTTGGTACAACTCCAGGATTCAGGAAGAGGTACCCAGATAGTGACTTCTGAGTAGAAAGAGAAGTGGAAAAATACATTCGATGTTCTGAATTTTCAATAATTTTCCTAGGAGCTGATTAGGTTTCCCTCCCCTGATGCAAAATACTGATCAGAAGGAAGCATACTTCAAATATGATGCCACAGAGACCAAAAGAAACCTCTGTGGTCAGTGGCACAGGACAACCTGAAGTAATATGAATGAATACTGGGAACAAGAGATTACAAGCTCCTGAAAAGGAAACCGATAAACTGTTTAATTGGGAAATTATATGTAGTGGTCCAGAGATTATTCATTCCCATAAAAGTCTTGAGAAGACAACAAATGATGGGCAAAAGTTTTCTTAAGGACTAGCAGAAATAGTGTTTCCTCCTCCTCCTCCTCTTCCTCTTTCTCCTCTTTCTTCATTTCCTCCTCTTACTCTTCTCCTTCTCCTCCTCCTCCTTCACTTTTGAATGCTCTCTCTCTCTCTCTCTCTCTCTCTCTCTCTCTCTCTCTCTCTCACACACACACACACACACACAAAGCCACAAGAAGAAATGAAAAAAATGTGGCCCAATCAAAGAAACAAAATAAATCCATAGGAATTCTCCCAAAGAAAGGGAGACTTGTTAATTATGTCAAAATATTGTGTCAGGTAACTCAGTTTACTATATAAAAATATATACAGTCAAACGATATCAGAAAAAAAAATACACGGACAGAATAAGACCATCAAGAACGAGAAAGAAGCTAAGTTAGATGGTAAGATTGTATTGATGAAGATGACATATACTTTGGCTGCAGGACACAAAGAAATTAAGCTGGAATTGAACCAAAAACATCCTTTTTGGCTGACTATTGTTCGTTGTGCAATCATTAAGGTAGAAGGTGCTATACAGGCTATTGAGGAGAAAAGATATAAACAGATTTGCCTAGCTGTGGATGCTGCATGTGACAATACTGATCTGCCAGGCATAATATGAACACCAATGCAATAAGGGCATGACTGTTTTGGAAACAGCCAAACTTTCTGCTTTGAGTTCAGGCCTGTTCCATAAGAGATACTTAATGTCTGGCACTATAATCTTAGTCAAAAGCCCATGGCTGGAGAAGTCACAGGTTATGGGAAGTGAATATACTACAGTTAGTTGACCAAATAGACAGTTTGTAAAAGATCTTATAAATATTTATATTTATATGTACAAATAAGTGTAACTCTTAGCCTTGGTCAGAGAAACTTCTTTTTTGCAGCAGGTAGCCATTAGTTAATCTAGAGACTCACAGCTTGCCAAATATTAAGAATATGTGAATGTTGAGTGTTTCTCCGGAAAGGTCACATTTATTTAGTTAGTTAGTTAGCTTTTTATTATCAATTACTTTTATTAATCATTCCATCCATTTACATCTCAGATGATATTCTCCTTCCTGGTTACCTGTCCACAACCCCCTCATCCCATCCACCCTCTCTCCCTCCCCTTTGCCTCCATGAGGGTGCTCCCCACCCACCCACCCACTCCTGCCCCACCACTCCAGCATCCCTCTACGCTGGGGTATCAAACCTCCACAAGACCTAGGGCCTCCTCTCCCATTGATGTCCGACAAGGCCATCCTCTGCTACATATGTATCTGGAGCCATAGATCCATTCATGTGTACTCTTGGTAGGTGGTTTAGTCCCTGGGAACACTGGGTGGTTTGGCCAGTCAACATTGTCTGACCGCCTAGAACTGGAATTACAGACAACTGTAAACTGTCAAGTGGGTGATGGGATTTGAACCTGGGTCTTTTTTAAGAACAGCCAGTGATCTGAACCACTGAGCCAACTCTCCAGCCCTGAAAGGTAACATTTATATCACTTTCTCCAAGGAAGATTATATGAAAAAATTTAAGAGACAAAGGATGGAGAGACGTGAAACACTGACTTCTGGGTATGATATACCATTGCAATCCCAATCTCATAGAAGCTGTGATGACCTGCAAGAGCACAAGATTGAGCCTATCAGCACTCCAACTTAGATGGGAGAGGAGCTCCTGGGGGCTTGTCAGTTAACAGGTTGATGGGAAGAGAGAAGGCAGTCATTTTCCTCCAAAAACATGCTCTGCAAGCAACCCCACTTAAACTGCTCAGAGGGTCACCAAATCAAGACATAAAGTAGGAGTGGGACTAGTCTGTAGGAAGAAGGCATTGCACAGGAAAAGGAGTGGCATGGGAGAGAGTGATGGGGAGTGAATTTGGTAAGCATACATTGAATATATGTATGAAACTAAAACCAATCCTATGCATTGCATACTTGTGTACAATTTTCAAAATTAGAAATAAATAAACTTTCTTTGAGAAAGAAAAGAAATGTATTTTAGAACTGAAAAAATACAATAATTGAGTAGAAAACTTCTTTGGAATGAAACAGATTATGTAATCAAGCAGAAGAATAAATTTGAGAACAGGTCATTAAATGTTAGCAGGCTAGAAAAAAAATGAAAGAGTAAGCATTTATAAGAGATTTTTGGAATACTCTCAAGGAGATCAGCACATATAAAAATCCCAGAACAAAAGAAATAGATAGGCAGAGAACTTGTTTGAAGAGATAATAACCAAAACATCATCAAATCTGAAGAGTGAAATGATTATCGAAATGTATCAATTTAAAAGGACTCTTATCTTGCACGCTCAAGATAGGTCTATGGTATTTAATAATCAGTCTTTTAAGAAACAAAACCAAAGACTCTTAAAAGTATCAAGAGAAAAACATCTTCTTGTAAACACGGTACCACTCATAAAATCATCAGCAGTTCTCTTAAGAGAAACGTTAGAGGACTGAGGGGACGATATATTCACAGTATGGAAAGAAAAACATGTTAACCAAGCATACGGATTCAACAAAACTCTCCTTCAAAATAGAGGAAAAAACGAAAACTTACTCAGATTAGAAAAAAAGTTGAGAGAGTACATAACTACTAGACCTGCCAAGCAAATTTGGGATGTCCTACAAGTTGGGATGAAAAGATACTAGATAGAAACATAAAAGCACATAAAAACATCAAGCTTTATAGTGAAGTTAAATATATAGACAAATGCAGAATGCTATAATACTATAATTTTGGGCATAGATAACTTAGTTCAGGTATATAATTTAAAACATAAAAGTGAAGAAAATAACTACAACTATGAACTCTGCTAATGGATATGTAAGTTAAAAGATATAATTTATAGCATTTGATAGTCTAAAGCAGGGGAGGAAAGATGTAAAAGAGTAGATTTTTTGTGTGTGATTGAAAAATTGTCACCAGTTAAAATAGGATGACATGACTATATGCTGTTTTATGTAATCCCCATGGTAACCACAAAGTACTGATGAAAGATGTACAAAATATAATAACGAATCAAATTGTGTCCCTATAAAATTAACAAAAGCAAAAGCCATCAGAGAAGTAAAGATGGCCAACATCACTAACTATAACACCAAAAGGAGACAGGTTGTGATAGCATATGCTTTCCTATCATTCGTTACTTTAAATGTAAATGGATTAAACTGTTCAACCAAAAGTCATGCAGTGACTAAATGGATAAGAAAATCTCTACGACCCACCTATACGCTGTTTATAATCCACCCACTTTAAACATTTTAATTATATATTGAGGGAGACTGAAAATAAGATAATAAAATAAAACAAAACTCCATACAAGTTGCTACTTAAGGGAAAAGGCGTATCGATACTCATATCAGATAAAATACAATTTCAGTAAATCTTTTGCACACGACAGACATTATATAATGAAGAATTGTCAATTAACTGGGAATATGTAACAATTATAAAAATGTACTCACCTAGTTGCAAAGTACCTAAATATATGAATGAATAATTAACAGAAACCCATACTTAACACTGTTAATGAAGCTGAGACCCTGAGACTAGTTAGGTCATGAGCCTAAGGGAAATCGTATGAATATTATTTTACTAAAGGAACATAGCAATAACATGACTCCTAATGACACAGTTCTATAACATACTGTTCAGTACATCACATAAACCTCATCAGAGAAGCTTTTTCTTGAAGTATATAGGAATTAACACAGAGACCCCCAACAGTACAATGTACAGAGTGAGAGACTTTGGAGCACTCTCCCCTGAATGGGATGTCAACGGCCCCTCAAGGCATAGATGCAGAAGAGGAGGTGAAAAAATTGTTAGAGGCAGAGGTGGTAGATGACTCCACAGAAATGGTATCTTCCAGACACAACAGGACTGATACACATATGAACTCCAAAAGACTGACAGCATGCACAGGGTCTGCATAAGTTCAAGTCAGACAAAACCCTAGAACAGAGAAAGGGAAGAAGGCATAAAGCTCCACCCTTAACCAAGAAGCGATTTACAGTCAATAGCTTCTGAGACAGAGAAAAAATCCAAGAGTTTTCTTCAATGAAACGATACTAGGCATATCAACCACACTCCAGGGCTGACCTCATGTTCAGACCTACACAAAATGACTCCATTTCTGTCTGTCGGTCTGCCTGCCCCACCCTCCATGTGTGTGTGTGTGTGTGTGTGTGTGTCTGTGTGTGTCTGTGTGTGTCTGTGTGCTTTGTAGCTAGGTGGGTGGATCATGAGGAAGGATCTAAGAAGAGTTGGAGGAGAGGAAAGAATATGATCAAACTAAATTGTATGAGACAAAGAACCTCTGCAGATGATGTGATGATTGATTTCTGTTAATCATCTACTGCTGTCATCGGCCCTGCCTCAGTGTCCTCAGGGAGACTCCATTGTATAAAACTAATTTTTCATATGCAAGTTGTTACCATTTGGAGATACCTTCTGAGTTAGAGATACAGGTATGTGCCCACATCTATCAGCATTGGGACTTGTCTTAGGGTTTTACTGCTGTGAGCAGACACCATGACCAAGGCAACTCTTATAAAGGACATTTCATTGGGGCTGGTTTACAGGTTCAGAGGTTCAGTCCATTATCATCAAGGCGGGAACATGGCAGCATCCAGGCAGGCATGGTGCAGGAGGAACTGAGAGTTCTTCTTCATCTGAAGGTGGCTAGTGGAAGACTGACTTCCAGGAAGCTAGGATGAGGGGCTTATAGCCCACACCCACAGTGACACACCTATTCCAACAAGGCCACACCTACTCCAACAAGGCCACACCTCTTAATAGTGCTACTCCCTGGGCCAAGCACATTCAAACCACCGCAGGACCCTATTTGGTGCAGACCCTTACAGGGTCTGGGAAAACAGGGAGGAACTTGGAGGAGTTGGGAGGAAAGGAAACTATAATGAGAATATATTTTATGAAAAACAATGTATTTTCAATAAAAGTAGAAAAAATTGTATGAAAAATTCATTAAAATCAATAATTTTAATTGGAAGAATATAAATATCATGTATTTTATAGTCATTAAAACAAAACAATGTCTTCAGAGTTCCTAGGATTTAAACTTGTACCAACCTGTCAGCTTGTTGCTGCCAATTAATTCACTTCAACTGAGATAATAAAGTCGCAACTAAAAAAACAGCTGAGAGAAGGAGAAAATAGATAGTAATCTCATAATAGTAGGATATTTCAGTAGCCCATTTTCCACAATGGATCCAGCAAATAGACAGAAAATCAGTAAGGACAGTAGACACTTGAAAAGCTACAGACCAATTAGACAAAATTGATGTACACAGAACACTCCAAATTCCAAGTAGTGGATTATTCATTCTTCTCTAGTGCACATAGAGCATTGTCCCAGAATGTTAGGTCACCAAGCAAATCTTAAGAACGTTAAGAAGAGTGAAATCTTGCCAAACATCATATCTGACTGCTGTAACATAAAACTAGAAATCAATAGCAAAAAAAATGTGGAAAACCCATAAATGCTAAATTAAATAGCACATTCATTTTTAAAAGGGATATATTGAAGAAGTCAGAGGATAAATTAGAGACTATCTTGAGATAAATAAAGACGTACAGAACATATCAAAATATGGTTTGTCATTTGTGTTATTGATCTTGGCCATTTCGATTGGAGTAAGGTAAAATTATAAAAACACTTTAAAATAATTTTTTAAAAGCATGGTTTGTATCAAAGGCAAAAGTTATTGCTACACTTAAAAATGAACCAAAGGGAAACCAAATTCAAAATTAGAATATGTATTGAACACTTAGTGTTCTTATAACATTTAAAGTTATAGCATTTCAAATAAAGGTAAGGGCAGAAAGAAACTGGAAAATCAATACAGATCAATGGAATTATATCATTAAAATTGAGTTGTTCTGGAAAACATCAACAAAATTGTAACATTTTAGCTAGGCTGAAAGGAAAAGAGAGAAAACTAAGAAAAAAACCCAAACAAACAAAAACAAAACCCAAAAAGATTACACTTGAAAACCACATTCATGAGGCCACCATTAGCTTAATACCATTAGCTAGGTATTGGCACTAAAAGGAGAATTAGAGTCTAACATTTACAATTGAATGTGGATGTAAAAATCTCCCCAATACTGACAAATTAAATTATAAAACATGTGAATGGAACGATGTACTATGACCAAATAGGATTTGCCCCTCTGTGTAAGGTTTTATTTTCTCTACAAATAAGTTCATAGCCTACTAATCTATCCCCTACTCCCTTCCCATAATGTGAAAAAAGGCATTTGTCCCAATTAAACAAATTAGATGAGACTGGACTGTTCCTTGGTGTAATATAAAGCATATATGACAGGACTACAGCCCGGCCATACTCACTGACAAAAAGACAAAGGCTTTTTCTCTAAGAGTGTGGCAAGACTAAGCACACACTATTCTTACAACACCTTCTTGGTTACTTATACTTGCTGAGTAATGTATTTGTCTTTTCACTAAGCCTTGAGTATATTATCTTTTTACATAGTGCTTTGGTTCATTTTCTTTTCTGAAACTTTCTTGTCTGAGAAAGCCTTTGTTATATCTGAGGCCTTTGTTCATAGGTCTCTCTCTCTCTCTCTCTCTCTCTCTCTCTCTCTCTCTCCTCTTTCTCCTCTTTTTTTTTTTTTTGTTATCTTTTTATTGCTGTGAACATCAACCTGAGAAAATCAACTCACCCTGATTGGGTGTCTTGGTATCTCCTCCAATGGCACATCCCTAATGACCTTTGATAAGCTCCACCACCTAGAAGTTCCTTCACTTTCAAACACACCCTCAGTCTGGTAACCCAGCCTTTCATTCAGGTGACATTTAAGGACCAAATCATAATAACATGGGTAGGCAATCTTCTAATACATGAAAAGTGCTACACTATTTTCTTGTGGTCTCTCTGATTTGTAATGAGGAATATCCTGTTACATTTTTGAAAAAATATTCTTTTTATTAATTAATTATTTAATTTATTTACAACCCAAATGTTGCCCTCTCTTCAGGACCCCCCTCAGAGTTCTTCCCTCCATCACCTTCACCTCTAAGAGGATAACCCTACAAGTGTCCCCTGACCCAGGGGTATCTCACATCTCAACAGGATAAGATACATCCTCTCCCACTGAGGCCATACAAGGCAGCCCTCTGCTACACATGTGCCAGGAAGCCTCAGATCAGCCCATGTATGCTGTTTGGTTGGTGGCTTAGTCTCTGGGAGCTCCCAGGGGTCTGGTTAGTTGACACTGTTGGTCTTCCTATGTTGTTGCCATCCACTTCAGCTCCTTCAGTCCTTCCCCTAACTCTTCCATAGGGGTCCCCGACCTCAGTCCAATGGTTGACTGTAAGTACGTGCATCTATCTGTCTTCGCCAGCTGCTGTAGAGCCTCTCTAAGGACAGCCATGCTAGATGCCTGTCTACAGGCACAACAGCCATGTCAGGGTTTATTGTCTGCCCGTGGAAGAGATCCCACGTTAGGCCGGTCACTGGATGGCCATTCCTTCAGTCTCTGCTCCATTTTTTGTCCCTGCATTTCTTTTTGACAGGAACAATTTGGGGTCCAAAATTTTATAAGTGGGTTGGTGTCCCCATCCCTTCACTGGAGTTCTTGTCTGACTACTGGAGGTAGTCTCTTCCAGTTACATCTCCCCACTGTTGGGCATTTCAACTAAGGTCATCGACATTTAGTCCTGGGAGCCTCTCCCATCCCAGGTCCCTGGGGCTTTCCTCCGTGAAAAGTATGCCATTTCTTTCTAGCTGATTTTGAAATGCTTTTTTTATTTTTTTGTTTTAGTGCTTCCTTAACATTTAGTTTTCTGAATGTTTCTTGAATCTCACACCTTCTTTTCTTTCCTTCTGAGTGTGTAATAATATCTCTTTTAGATTTTTTATTGTACTACATGTCTGCATTTTCTGTATTGTTTAGACCATAATTTCTGTTACTCTAGCTTTAACCTTGCTCACTACTTTTCTCTATAACCCTCGCTCTCCCATTGTAAGCTTTTTTTTTTTAAAAAAAACAACTTTAAAAAAATTTTCTTTCAATTCTAGAATTTCTATTCCATTTTCCTTTGTGTCTTTCTCTTCTTTGATGAGAATTTTTGTTTCAAAATAGTAATTATTCATAATAGCATTTTATGATGGCTGCATTAAAATGGCTGTCAAATAATTATGACATTTGTGTCATCCTGGTGTTAGTATCTATTCATCTTCATCTATTGTTCTAATTGAAATGTTCACAGTCCTTGTTATTATGGATGATTTTCAATTATATCCTGAACGATTTGCATATTTCACCTCTGATTTTTATTTACATTTTGTTACTTATTATTTCTCTGATTATAGACGCTTCTGTTTTCATACCTAACCTGTACAGTTCTCAACTGGTCAGGAGACGGGACATTTCCTTATAATGGCTTGAGCAGAATGCTAACAGATGCTAACCTCATTATTGCTTGTCTGAATTGGTAGTCAGGAATTTACTGGCACACAAGCTTTGTGGATACCCACCAACCTGCCAGTTACTGTCGTTTTCAAAACAGTAGTAGCAGCCAGGGGTCTCCTTACGCGGTTCTGTTGTTGACTGCCATGCACAATCAGATCAAGGCGAACACATGTTTGGGGGAGTGTTCAAATGAAATAGAACTTGTGCTGCCAACAGGGTTTTGCCCTGAGGAAAAGGCTTCTTTCCCAATCATTTGTGCAAAGAGAGAAGACACTTTTTCTTAGTGTTTGCTTTTATTTGGTTACTATATGTTTGTTGTTTCTGGTTCAGAAGCCTCTCTGGCACACCTACACCAAAATATACAGATAGCAAATCAAATCTCATGGTTTACAGGCAAGCCTTTGTGCTCCTCTTGTTTTCGTTGTCTTCAGCTTGCCTCAGCTTCAGGGTCTTCAAGCATAACGTGAAGTCTATTTACTCAGTTTTGTCAAAAACCCAAAGTTCCATTTATTTAGTGAGAGATTATGATCTATTCCATCCTAAGATATAGAAAGAGGCTTTTCAGATGCCACTGTCCCTGTCATCACTTGCTACAGCTGTGGCCAACCCCACTATGTCCTTCAATATCATGGCAATGGCGAGCCCTTGAGCCATATCACCTTTGATCTGTTTGCAGACAAATTCCAAAGACAGCAGAACACTTTCATGCTCTGAACACTGAAGAGAAAGGATTCAGATATAAGGTTCCTCCTTTCACAGAATTATTTCAGGATTCATGTGCCAGGGTGGTGACTTCACATGCCATGATGGCGCTGGTGGCAGGTCCATCAACAGGGAGAAATTTGAGGATGAGAACTTCATCCTGAAATATACAGGACCTGACATCGTGTCTGTGGAAAATACTGGACCAAACAAACACTAATGGTTCCCAGGTTTTTATCTACACTGCCAAGACTGAGTGGTTGGATGAAAGCACGTGGCATTTAGTGAAAGGGAGCATAAACATTGTGGACACCATGAAGCATTTTGAGTACAGGACTGGTAAGACCAGCAAGATGATCACCATTGCCAACTGTGGACAACTCTTAATTCTTCTGACTTGTGGACATCTTACCCACTAGGTCATTCCTTCTATAGCTCAGGAGAGCACCACCACTCCACCTGCTCACAGGACCCTGTAATCTCTGTGCTCTCTGAAGTTCTGTGGATTCTATATTTTCCTCACCCCCCTCCAAAACTAGCTGGTTGCAGAGTTGAGTTTATAATTATAAGCAAAAATTAAATAAGAAAATAATACTGAAGGGATACCCACAGATAAAATGCATTACTTATACAATAACAAGTTTTTAAACAAATATATTACAGTTTAAAGGAAAGTATACAATGTGTACCCCACATATCATGTCACTAAGAGTTAGTGTTCTTCCCAAGTGACAAAGAGAAGACAGGAATAGAGATAAGATGGCATATATGCCTGGGGGACTCATTTTCTCTCTCAGTTTCTTTTGTTGTTCTTTCAAAGGCTTACGTAGACTTTTTAATTAAATTTGTCTGTAGACAATTTCACATATGTATGCCCTGCATTCCCTATATTCTCATATACAGCCTGCTTCACAAATCTCTTGCTCACGTTCATGTATGTTTGTTTTGTTCTGTGTCCCATTGAAATTAATCAGAGTTGGCTGTGCTACCATGGATTTGGTGCTATCTGCTGGAGTTTGGTGGGCTCAACAGTGGTTATACAACTAACAACAGTCATCTGTCCTCTCCCAGAATCTGTCAGCATCCAATAGTTGAAGGTTAAAAGGCGAGGCTTGGACCCCTCCTGCTCCCTTGATGGATTATTACTAGGACTTGTGAAGCTCAGTGCAAGTAACTCAAGTTGCTGTGAGCTGATAAGTGTAAAATGTGTCTGAAGTCTAGAGAATGGCATCTTGCAGCCTATCATTCTATATTCTGGCTCTTCTCTACCTTTCTTCTTTCTTCATCATTTTCTTGACCAAATTTTCAACCTGGTGAGGCTCAGGGATATACTGAATCCAAACTTTCCCCACAAACAAACTTTTAGGCTAGAAAAATACCTCTAGGACAGAATGTACCCTCTTTCATCTGTACCTTCTTTCATCTGGAGAAGAGTATACTTCTCCATTGTGGGTTCACTCAAGTAATCACTTTGCCCAAGAGAATAAGATAAATATGATGACAAGTCTATTTTCTGATCCTTTGTCATTGCCACAAGAAAGAAATGGCTGGACTTTGGTCTCATCTCAGAAATATAAGACATAGGTGAAGCAGAGTTGAATCACCTTGAGCCAAACTCAATTTAGGTTTTTAGAAACTCTAGAGAAATGTATAAGAAAACCAGGCAAGTCCAGCAGAGTTGTCCTGAGTCCAGCTTAGATGAGCCAATGTTTATATAACTCTTCAATCACATGATATATATTGGAGTCGAGTAACAAGAGGCCTTTGGGCTAATTTGTTGTTCATAATGTGAACATATAGTATCCGAGGCAGTGAGAAGATTATATTTTGGGTCTGGGATATCTACCAAGGCCCACGATTAAAGGCTGGGTTCTCCAGGGTCACATTACTGAAACATAATGAGGGATTTAGGAAGTAAGGCTTGGTGAGAAGTTTCAGGTAGTTGGGTCACATCTTCAAAGAGGTTAGTGGAAGCAGGGTTTCTTTCTCTTTCATGTCCCAGTCATGAGGTGAATAGGTTTTGGTTTTTGGTTTTTGGTTTTGGTTTATTGTTGTTTTGTTTGTTTATGCTTTATTGTCATATACTCCCTGCCATGATATGCTACCTTAATATATTCTTCAAGGCAACAGGGCCAACCAGACTGAAACATCCCAAACCCTGAGCACAAATCACCTTTCACCTTTACAAGTTGATTATTTCAAGCATTTTGTCATGGTAATAGAAAACTGACAAACACAGACTCTTTCTCGGGTGCATAAAGAACACCTGCAGACATGCATTTACAACAGCGGTGAGGCAAAAGGCAATGTTGTATGATTGATTTTCTTAATGGTGAATTCCTTTATTCTCTACTGTGATATGGATATACTATAGGAATTGATGAAAAGTTTCAAAAGCCTATAGAAACCATATGTAGGTGACATGTGCGTGTGTGTATGCATGCTTGTGTGTGTGAGCCTGCACACACAGACAAATATATATAACACACATAATACAGGTATAAGAATTTAAAGCACACACTTCAAATATATGTTACTGTACTTAATACAAATTATACCTTGTTTTAAAATAAATAAAAAGAATAAAAAGAAAAACTCATTGTAGCCATTTAAACTGAAATCATGTAACAATGAAAAGGTTGTGTGTGTCCCATGTGCCAGTCTCTGTTGACCTGAGCCAGTCATTACACATTGGCGATGGCTGAATCCAAAAGGGAGGTCCCACACAGTCCTGATTTAATAGTGTGCAGCATTCTATAAACCAAGAGAAGAAAGCTAACTCAGAAATCCATTGTCATTAGAGGAGCCGATCCCAAATCAGAACAGCCAGTCAACATGCAGGCTGACACAGTCAGATCTACAAAATGATGAACCTGTGATGCAAATGAATGATTAGCAGCCTCCTTTCACAGAGACATGGATGACTCAGGAGTCCTGAGCAGCTACCAGCTAGGGACAGTTAATCGCATGCTGATGGTTCCTTTATTATGGAGAGCAATATACTACTAACAGAACTTGGACCTTTTCTCCATCTAGTTTCCAGTCTCGTTTCATCATCCACATTGGTTTTACTTTTTTTCCCAACATGCTTATTCACTTCTCCCTTTCCCTCTCGCTTCCCCTCAGATGGGACACCTCAAGGCCACTCCATCAGTCTCAAGACTTCAGTTTTTAAAAGTTCAGTCCTGAAGAATGACATTAGTTGTGCTGGACCTAGACAACTTCCTGTAGCCAGGGCTGCCCATAGTGTACAGAAGTGACCATGAATAGAGGGTGAGAGTGGGAGGATGCCTTCTGTCTTCTGCAGTACAGCACCATAATCAACTCTGCTGAGTCGCTTTCTATCAAACTGCATCATAAGAAAGAAAAACAACCTCTGTGGATAACAGCAGTGGAATAGAAAGAACACTGGGCCTTTTCTCTGATGATCAGGGTGTGAATCTTGGTCCTCACTCACTTGCCATGGAATAGTAAGCCCTGGCTCTTTGGACCAGCAGCAGCAGCATCCCACAGAGAATTTTAGGTCCCAGCCCCCTGCATTTTAATAAGATCCACAGGTGAAGTATGAGAAATTATGACATGGGAAAAATTACTGGATATTACCTTCCCCCAAGAAAAGATGATGATGAGACGAACATGCTAATCATAAACATGATGTTGGTAGTACTTACATAGACTTGTTGTATTGTCATCTTTTCTTGTTCAAAATCACATGCAGCATTTGCCATCCTTACCAATTGAAAGTACACAGTTCATTGTAGAGTTCATGAGTTTTTAGCTACGTAGCAGCCATCCTTGACATCCATCTCCATCACTCTTTTCATCTAGTTCTCCAAGTGTAGCATTCTATGTGCTTGGACCTATGCTGGGGACTACTTGAACCGTTCACCACAAGTGAAACCATACAAGACTTGTCTTTCTGTGTATGACTAGCTTATTTCATTTTGTATGATGTCCGAAAGTTTTGCTCATGTTACACCATCTGCAGCATTTCCTTTCTTTTGAGAACTACCATTCAGTAAATGACATTTTACTCATCTATTCATCAGTCAATAAATACTGGGTGGCTTCCCTAGTTTAGCTAGTTTGAATGACGCTACTATGCATATGGGCATGAAAAGGATATCTTTGAAGTTATGGTTTTAATTATTTCAAATGTATGCCTAGAAGTAGAATTGCCGGACCATATGATGTCTGAGTTAGCATCAACTGTTAAATTTGATAGAGCCTACAATCACCAAGGGAGGAAAACAATCTCAGCTGAGTAATGGCCTTTATCAGGCTGATCTGTGGGTGTTCAGTGAGGGATTGTCTCACTTGTTAGTTAATGTGGGAGAGCCCAGCCCACTGTGGGCAGTACCATTCCTTGAGCAAATGTTCTTGGACTGTATATAAAGAAGTTAGATGAGCCTGAGCAACCCAGAAAGCAAGTCTGAAAACAGTAGTCCTTCTTGGCTCCTATATCTAGATTCTTGCCTTGATGCCCTGCACTGACTTCCCAAAGTGTCAGATTGTGACATGGAAGTGTAAGCCAAATGAACCCTGTCCTCCTCATGTTGCTTTTGATCAGAACGTTTTATCACATTAACAGAATGAAACTAGAACATATGGTAATTATCTTTTTCATTTTCTGGTGAATGACCATACTGTTTCCTTCAGTGGCCCCACCATGTTCCACTCCTATGAATAGAGCACAAGAGTTCCAGTAGATATCACTTCTTCAACACAACCTACTTCCTGTTTATTGTGTGTGTGACAGTAGGCATGCTAATGGATTTGGCATCTCATTGTAGTTTCATTTACACTTCTTAATAATTTGTGATATTCAACATCTTTGCATGTGCTTATTGGCCATTTGTATGTCTGCTTTGGAGAAATGTCAATTTAACACCTGTGAATTGAACATATTGTCTCCAATTATTTAGGTTGCCTTTGAGTCTCAATATATCTTGATATGGAAAACAATTTTAAGTTCTCATTAAATCTGGTATTTGTGTGGTTTGCCAAGTGCTTTATAGTTTTAGGTCTTATATACATTTAGATCTTTCATTCATTTTGAGTTTATTTTTAATACAATGTTAGACAAAGAACCATGGTTTTAAAAATATGTGTATTCAATTTTGTCTAGTATGTTTTGTTGAAAAAAAAATCATCCTCACTGAATGGCTTAAATACCTTGTCAAAACTCATTTGACCATATTGTGAGAATGTTTACTTACAGGATCTCTATTGTATCCAGTCTATATGTCCTATACATGTGGGTTATGCCAGTACCACACTTTTGATTACTATATCATTGTAGTAATTTTTGAAGTCAGGAAATTGCAGGTCATCTAGTTTTGTTTTCCTTTGTAAACATAGTTTGGGGTATGTGAGGTCTCTGGAGACTCCAGATGAATTTTGAGATGTTTTTCTATTTCTGCCAAAAAAAAAAAAGTCATTGAAATTTCACATGGACTACACTTCATGTGTCTATCACATTGGGCAGCATGCACAAATTATTGAAATTGTTTTGCAATCCATAAATGTGGGGTCTACTTCCATTTACTTTGGTTTTCTTGTTTTCAGTGTTGTTTTTAGTTCTTGAGTAATTCTTCACCTCCCTAGTTAATTATTCAATATTATTTTGGTGGTACTACAAATGAAGTTATATTTATAATTCCTCCTTCAGTTTGCTTATTATTAGTGTCCAGAGCATGCAGCTTATGTTTTTGTGCATTGAACTTCTTTCCTGGTATTTTGCTACATTCATATAGTGGTCCTAAAGAGAGATTTTGTGTTAGAGTTTTTAATGTTTATACAGATAAGATTATAATATCTGCAAACTGACAATTTTTCTCTTCTCTTTCCAAGTTTTATGACCAGAGGTACATGCCACCATGCCCACCTCCATCCTGTTTGTTTAGCACAAGCGCTTATGCCTTCAGATTTCCACTAAAATAGTTATTTTTCCTAAGTCCTAGAAGTTTCTGTATGATGTATTTTCATTTTATACCTCTCTATATTGTCTAGTTTTCTTTATGATTTCTTCCTAGCTCTACCAGTGATTGAAGATCATTGTTTAATTCCCATAAATTTGTGAATATTTCACTCTGACTTCTGTTTTAAGTTGATTCCATTCTAGTCAAAGAATCTACCTGGTGTGGTGTGCCTTTTAAAATTCAGACTTAATTTGTTGCCTGATACATGGTCTACCCACCTCTTCTAGTTTGTCTTTTATTGTTGCCACACACACCAATAACAAAGACAGCTTGATTAGGACAGAGTTTATTTGGCTTTTGTGTCCCAGATCACAGTCTATCATTGATGGAAGTCAAGGCTGAAACCTGGAGGCAAGAAGTGAAGCTGAGCCATGGTGGAGCCTTGCTTGCTAGCTTGCTCCTTGTGGTGTGTTCAGCCTGTTTTCTTATATAATCCAAAACCACCTGCCCAGGAGTGACACTGACCACAGTTGTCAATCATTAATTAAGAAAATGTCTCATTGACTCGTTTATAGGCCAATCAGAAGGAGGCAATTTCTTAATTAAAGTTACCCTTCCCCAAATAACCATGGCTGTGTTGAGTTGACAAAAAACAAACAAACTAACTAACTAACCAACTAACCAGAACAACACCTTATATACACTTGGGGAAAATATAATTGTTGTTAAGGTGAATGTTCTGTACATGTCTGTAAACCTACTTGATTTATTATGTTTTTAAGTTTGTTCTTCCATTTCCAGTATTCTATGTGTTTCTACCAATTATTGAAAGTAGGATATTGAAATATATAATCTATTATTGTAGTATATTTATTTTTCTCTTCAATTGTATTGGTTTTTGCTTCATTGGTTTTCATGGTCTTCTATCAAGGCATAAATGTTCATAAATGTTACATATTCTTGTATTGGGCATTTTCTTAGTGCACTAACCTTATTTGTGTCTTGTAAGTTATTTCAATTTAAACTCTATTTAGTATAGCTATCCTTTCTATTTTTATTATTATTTAATTAAACGATTTTCTCCATTATCCCAAGTTAAATTTATTTGTGTTTTTGGATTTAAAGTGAATCTGAGGCAGAAAGTATATAATTGCGTAATTTAAAAACTCATTTTGAGTATCCAAATTAACAAAATAAGTAATGAAAAGGAAGACATAACAGAAACTGAGTAAATTTAAAAAATTATCATATCTTACTACAAAAGCCTATACCCAACGAAACTGGAAAGTCTAAACTAAATGTGTGATTTTTCTAGACAGATACCACATACCAAAGTTAAATCAAGATCTGGTAAACTATCTAAACAGTCCCATAACACCTAAGGAAATAGAAGCAGTTATTAAAAACCTCCCAACCAAAATCAGCCCAGGGCCAAATGATTTTAGTGCAAAATTCTACCAGACATTCAAAGAATACTTATACCAATAGTCCTCAAACTATTCCACAAAAGAGAAACAGAAGGAACACTACCTAATTCACTAATTCATTTTATGAAGCTACAGTTACTCTGATACCTAAAGCCACACAAAGACCCAACAAAGAAGGAGAACTTCAAACAAATTTTGCATATGAATATCAATGCAAAAATACTCAATAAAATTATTGCAAACTGAATCCAAGAAGACATCAAAAACATCGTTCACTATAATCAAGAAGGCTTCATCCCAGGGACACAGGGATGATTCAATATACAAAAATCCATTATTGTAATCCACTGTATAATTAAACTCAAAGAAAAAAGTCACATGATCATCTCATTAGATGCTGAAAAAGCCTTTGACAAAATACAATACCCCTTCATGTTAAAAGTCTTGGAGAGATCAGGAATTCAAGGCCCATACCTAAACATAGTAAAAACAATATATAGCAAATCAACAGCCAACATCAAATTAAATGGAGAGAAACTTGATGCAATCCCACTAAAATCAGGGACAAGAAAAGGCTGCCCACTCTCTCTCTTGATCTATTCAATACAGTACTTAAAGTTCAAACTACAGAAATTATACACGACACAAAAAGGAGATCAAGGGGATATAAATTGGAAAGGAAGAAGTCAACATATCACTATTTGCAGGTGATATGATAGTACATGTAAACAATCCTCAAAATTCTACCAGAGAACTCCTACAGCTGATAAACAACTTCAGCAAAGTGGATGGATATAAAATTAACTCAAACAAGTCATTAGTCTTCCTTTATACAAATGATAAATGGGCTGAGAAAAAAGTTAAGGAAACAACACCCTTCACAATAGCCATAAATAATATAAAATATCTTGATGTAACTCTAACCAAGCAAGTGAAAGATCTGTATGACAAGACCTTCAAGTCTCCGAAGAAAGAAATCGAAGAAGACCTCAGAAGATGGAAAGATCTCCCATGCTCATGGATTAGCAGGATTAATACAGTAAAAATGGCCATCTTACCAAAAGCACTCTATAGATTCAATACAATCCCCATCAAAATACCAGCACAATTCTTCACAGATATGGAAAAAGTGATTCTAAACTTCATATGGAAAACAAACAAACAAACAGAATAGCCAAAACAATTTTCAACAATAAAAGGACTTCTGGGGCAATCAGCATCCCTGACCTCAAGCTGTACTACAGAGCAGTAGTGATAAAAGCCGCATGGTATTAGTACAGAGACAGACAGGTCGATCAATAGAATAGACCTAGAAATAAACCCACACATGTATGGACACTTGATCTTTGACAAAAAAGCCAAAACTATACAGTGGAAAAAAGAAAGCATTGTCAATAAATTGTGCTGGTCCAATTGGCAGTCTGCATGTAGAAGAATGCAAATTGATCCATATTTACCACCTTGCACAAAGCTCAAGTCCAAGTGGATCAAGGACCTCCACATAAAACCATAAACACTGAATCTAATAGAAGAGAAAGTTGGAAATAGCCTCAAACGCATTGGCAGAGGGGAACTTTTCCTGAACAGAAGACCAATGGCTCATGCTCTAAGATCAACAGTTGATGAATGGGACCTCATAAAACTTAAAAGCTTCTGTAATGCAAAGAATAGTCAATAGGCAACCTACAGATTGGGAAAGATCTTCACTGACCCTACAACCAATAGAGGGCTAATATCCAAAATATATAAAGAACTCAAGAAATTAGACACTGACAAACCAAATAACCCAATTAAAAAATGAGGTACAAAGCTAAAGAGAGAATTCTCAACAGTGGAATCTTGAATGGCCAAGAAGCACTTAAAGAAATGTTCAACATCTTTAGTCATCAGAGAAATCCAAATCAAAATGACCCTTAGATTCCACCTTACACCAGTCAGGATGACTAAGAAAAAAATACTCAAGTGACAGCACTTGTTGGCGAGGATGTGGAGAAAGAAGAATATTCCTCCATTGCTGGTGGGGTTGCAAACAGTACAACCACTCTGGAAATCAATCACAGAATTTCCTCAGAAAAGTGGAAATAGTTTTACCTGAAGACCCAGCTATAGTGCTTCTGGGCATATATCCAAAAGATTCTCTGCCATACCACAAGGACACATGCTCCATTATGTTCATGGCAGCCTTATTCGTAACGGCTAAGCAACCCAGATGTCCCTCAACCTAAGAATAGATACAGAAAATATGGTTCATTTACACAATGGAATACTATTCAGCTATTAAAAAGGAGGACATCATGAATTTTGCAGGCAAATGGATGTCCCTTAACCAAAGAATGGATACAGAAAATGTGGTACATTTACACAATGGAATACTATTCAGCATTAAAAATGAGTACATCGTGAAATTTTCAGGCAAATGGATGGCACCGGAAAATATCATCCCAAGTAATGTAACCCAGACGCAAAAGGACATGCATGCTATGTACTCACTAATAAACGGACATTAGCCAAAAATACAGAATACCCATGATACAACCAACTGACCGTAAGAAGATTAACAAGAGGGAAGGCCCTTCAATCCCACTTAGAAGGGGGAACCAAATAATCAGGAGAGGCAAAGGGAGGGAGGAACCTGGCTGAGGGAGGGGAGGGAGAAGGGAAATGGGGAACAGGATCAGATATGGGGAGAGAAGCCCAGAGGGCTAGAAGAATAAATGGAAATATACAGCTTCTGGAGATGGGGGGTTGAGGGGAACCTCTAGACAGTCCCAGAGACCTGGGATCGGAGAGGCTCCCAGGACTCAATGGTGTTGACCCTAGCCAAAATGCCCAACAGTGGGGAGATGGAACCCAAAGAGACCACCTCCAGTAGTTAGACAGGGCCCCAGTGGAAGGATGGAGTCACCAAACTACCTTTAAATCTTTTGACCCAGAATTGTTCCTGTCTAAAAGAAATGCAGGAACAAAAATGGAGTAGAGACTGAAGGAAAGGCTATCCAGTGACTGGCCAAACTTGGGTCCATCTAATGGGCAGGCAGCACCAATTTCTGACATTTATTACTGATGCTATGTTGTGCTTGTAGACAGGAATCTAGCATGGCTGTCCTCTGAGAAACCCTACCAGGAGCTGACTGAGACAGATACAGATACTCACAGTCAACCATTGGACTGAGGTTGGGGACCCCTATGGAAGAGTTAGGGGACAGACTGAAGGAGCTGAAGGGGATGGCAACCCCATAGGAAGAACAACAGTGTTAACTAACCTGGACCCTTCAAAGCTCCCAGGGACTAAACCACCAACCAAACAGCATATGCCAGCTGATCGGTAAACCCCCCTCCCTTTGGTACATATGTAGCAGAGGGCTGCCTTGTCTGGTTTCAGTGGGAAGGGATGTGCCTAATCCTGTAGAGACTTGATGCCTCAGGGAAGGAGGATGTGGATGGGGGGAGCTCCCTCTCAGAGGCAAAGGTAGGGAATGAAGAACTCTGGAAGGTGGGACCAGGAAGGAGCCAATATTTGAAATGTAAATAAATAATTAATTAAAATAAATAAATAAATAAATACATACATACATAATAAAATAAACAAAACCTCATTTTGATTTGGATGTGAATATTCTGAATACCAAAGCAGGAGAACTGCTGGGAGTTCAGGGGTAATCTGGGCTATATAGTGAATTTCAGCTAGCCTGGGCTACCGTGTCTCACAAAACCAAAATAAGCAAGTAAATATATAAAAATTCATTCAGTTAATTTCTGTCTTTCGATTACAGAGATTAATCTATTTACATTTGAGGTAATTACTGATAAAAAGAGAGAATTACTCCTGTTGTTTTGCTGATTGCTTTCAGTACACCTTATAGGGCTGTTTGTTCTTTAGCTCTCATGTCACTATATTACTATTTTGAGAATTCTTTATTTTCTTTTGTAGTGAAATGTTTGCATTCCTTTTGTGCATATTCTATAGCTATTCTCTTTGTTGTTACTGTGGGCATCAAATTTTACATCTTGCACTTGTAATTCTCTACCTTGAATTTATATCAGCTTATCCTTAGGAACATGCAATATTCTTGTAACAGTTCTGTCCTTTTAATAGCTTCTTTGGGTCGTTTGATGTCACAAAGTTACATCTTTATGAATTATGTATCCCAAAACATGAACAAATAATTCTCTTAAATGCAATAGTCTCTTAAACCATACAGCAAAGAACATGCATACTTTATAACCCTGCTAACATGATATTAGTTCTGAGACTAATAATTTTTAAAGGTATTAATCCCTTAAATCACAAGGAAAAAGGTAGAGTTACAAAGTGCTATTGAAATCATACTAGTTTTACAATTGCCATGTGTTGACTTTTATTGCAGTAGCTCTTTATTTATAGAGCATTAATATCTAGTGCAATGATTCTCAACCTGTAGGCCGCAACCCCTTTGACAAACTTCTATCTCCAAAAAAATTTATATTATGAGTCATATCAGTAGCAAAATTACAGTTATGGAGTAGCAACAAAAATAATTGTATAGTTGGGGACCACCACAACATAAAGAACTGTATTAAAGGGTCTCACCATTAGGAAGGCTGAGAACCCTAGTCTTTTTAGTTTTCACTCCAGGAGTCTGGAGAATCCCTTTAAGGGCAAGTACGATAAACATTTTCAGGGCTCTCTTGTTTTAGACTGCCATAATGTCACTGTCACTTTTTCCAGACAATATTGCTGGATATAGGATTACTAGATGGTCGTTTGTTCCTCTTTGACTATATTTGCCTATAGCCTATTGGCATCTAAATTTTCTAAGGGGAAATCTGTCCATCATCTTAACTGATGGTCAGTGCAAAAAGATTGCTTGTTTGACAACCCTTTGTTTATTTTAAAAGTGTGTTTATAATGTATCTTGGTGTGTCTGAGTTTATATTACTTGGAGCTTATTAATCTTAGATAGTTTTGTTTGTATCTTTTATTGAATTTGGGAAGTGCTCAGTTATTCTTCAGATATTCACTTTATGCCTCTTCTCATTCTGGGAATCCCACTATGTGTGTATTAGACCACTTGATGGTGGACTATGGGTTTTCTTAGGCTATTCACTTCAATTTCATGTCTGTCTGTTTCTTCGGCACAGTAAGTTTCCTTGTCTTATCTTCAAGTTTAGTTATTCTTCTGCCTCCGGAACCATACCCCTCTAGTGATTGTTCTCTCTCTCTCTCTCTCTCTCTCTCTCTCTCTCTCTCTCTCTCTCTCTGTGTGTGTGTGTACATGTGTGTAAGTTTTCAATACAAAGGTTTTTTATTTGTTACTTTTTATAGTTTTCTATTTATTGAATGTCCATGTTGGTCATCCATAATTTTCTTGACTTTTGTCATGTGTTCCTTTAGTAATTTAGTAGTTTAAAGATTATTCTTTTTAATGTCTGTCTAGTGTTTTCCATTTGATCTTTTTCAGAGGAAGTCTTTGTCAATTCATTTCTTTTCTTTGAATGTCCACAGTTCTTTATTTCATTGTATACCTTATGGTTTTTCAGTTGAAAAAGAGTTGAATCTAATTATATGGAAATTCTAACAATCAGATTATCTTCTTTTTCCAGAGATCATTTTTCTTTATTATTATTTTTAGTTCTTTTATTCTGATTGCTTTCTTACTTATGTTGCCTGTACCAGGTATCAGCTTGAGGTATCAACTGAAGACCTTCTTAGGTCTTTCTGGAGCCTGCACTTTCTCTGCCACACATGGACACTTGGTAGTTTGTTAGCTGCTCTTTAACATACTAAAGTTTAGTGTTTCGCTCTCAAACAGAATATAAAAAGAAAAAAACCTAAGGAATTTTTTTAAAGTATGTGTGTTTACTGCTATAAGTTACCTGAAAATCACTTCGGCTAGATGGAGAAGGGCTTGCAATAACGGCTGCATTTCTGTCATCTGAAACTGATCAGAGACATCACCAGCAGAGAAAACATGTTCTCTTTGTCCATACTGAGCTCTATGAGCTGTGTGCAGGTTATTCCAGGGACGAATACACAGCTGCCTGCTACAGACCAGGAATACTGGATGGATCACTGCTACTCTCTTAAGCGTACACTTGAGCACAATTTAATGTACAGCTTTTTAAATGTATGTTGTCTGCCTTCAATACATTTCCAAATAGATAACATCCAACAGATTCTGCTGGCATGTTTATTCCTGGTGTTTCCTATTTTCTCTCTTCATCTTTCTATAATCCTTTTGCTTGCTTGCTTGCTTGTTGTTGTTGTTGGTGGTGGTGGTGGTGGTGGTGGTGTGTGGGGGTCATTATGTATCCATGACTGGAAACTGTACTTTAATTCCCAATCTTCCTATTTCATCTCCCTGAGTGTTGTGGTTACAGGTGTGTACCACCACACCCAGCTGCAGAATTCCTTTTCTTACATTTCATTTCAAGTTTTGAGTTTGAGATTAGTGAATAGTAAAATTAATTTTGTGGGTAAAATAGGAATTTCTAATGTATGTCCTCATTTATGTAGCCATCAAAAACCATCTAAGTAGAAACATTTCTATTATAACGAAAATCTTCATGATATCATCCTGTAGATGATGGTTACCGGTTTACTTGCTCTTGGCTTGCTCAGCCTGCTTTCTTATACTATCTAGGTCTAGCTGCCCAGAGGTTTTATCACCCACAGTGAGCAGGTCCGACCCACATCTATCATTAAACAAGAAAATGCACTACAGACTTGCCTACAGGCAAATCTTCTTGAGGCATTTTCTCGATTGAGAGTCCCTTTTCCTTAGTGACTCTAGTTTTGTGTCAAGTTGACATAAAACCATACATCACCTGGACTTGTGGAGTATCATAAGACCTAACCCAGTGCCGTGAAACTGCCGTTAATGCATTCCCACTGTGCTGTGCCTATAATCTAATTACTTCCCACTAAGTATTATCTCTTACAGGTGTCACCATCTCTAAATACCAATGCATTAGAAATTTAACTCCCTGCGTGTGACCATTTGAGGGACAAAACCCATCTAAGCCATTGAAGTAGTTCTCTATTCTTATGCTTTGTTTGTCTGTACAGAACCAATTTGGAAGTGTTCTATATTCCAGAAGAGACTGTATAAAAATGGCGGGTCTTCGTTTGTTTGCTTGAAGTGTTTGGTAGAATTATTTAGAGACTTCATCTGGGCCTGGGATTTCTTTTCTGAAAGGTTTTTCACTATAAGTTTAAGTAATCAACAGGTAGAGATCATTTAAAATGCTGTTTCACCTTCGGTCAATTTGGGCCACTTTTGCTTTGCAAGGTTTGATCTGTACTATCTGCCTCCACATCTGTATGGTTAGTCATTCATAACCTTCTCTTATCTTTTTCATGCCAATGAGATATGGAGTGGTTATGGTATCATTCGATTCCCAATACTGTGAATCCCCATGCTTAATTTCTCTGCCAATATTCCTCAAGGTTTATATGTTTTATAAATCAGAGACAGATTGAATAGCTTTCTGTTGCTTTTTCTATCTTGTCAGCCTTGTCTTATTTTCTTGTTTCTGTGTGTTTACCCTCTTTTCCTAGGTTCCTAATGTGTAAGCTCAGATTATAAATTTAGACCTTCCTTCTTGTTTAATACAAAGCTTTGATGCTACAACTTTTCCTTGAAACATCATTTATGTATTTTCTATAGAGTTTGAATAATGATTTTTCCATCTACATTTAGTTTAGTTTTTTTCATATTTTTCCTTATTATTTATTTCTTGGCCCACAGTGTTTTTGTTATATGTTTAACATTCATGTGTTTCCATATTTTGTTTTAATCTTTTTTAAAAGAACTATTTATGTATTTATTGTATATCTATGAAGACATTGTTGCTATCTTCAGACACCCCAGAAGAGGGCATCAGATCCCATGACAGATGGTTGTGAGCCACCATGTGGTTGCTGGGAATTGACCTCAGGACCTCTGGAAGAGCAGTCAGTGCTCTTAACTGCTGAGCCATCTCTCCAGCTCTTGTTTTTATCTTTGTGTTATTGAGTTATATAACATACTTTGTACAATTCCAAAATTTTCAGATTAGACCATTTTTAAATTAGAAATATTTCATGCATGTGGGTGCTTTTCCTACATGTATGTCTATACCTCACTCACACGTCCTATGCCCATTGAGGCTAAAGGAGGGTATCAGATATCCTGGAAATGGAGTTACAGATAGTTGTGAACTACCATGTGGGTGCTGAGAATCGAACTGGATCATCAGAAGAAAGCCAATGCTTTAACTGGTGAACCACCTCTCTAGTCCCAACTTTTTGCTTCATGCCATTTATTCCTCTATTCTTAACACAAGTGCAGTTAATATTATGCTTTCTCGGTTATTGATTCTTGTATCATTGCATAGCTTTTTCCTTGATCTCTGGTGCCTTCTTAGTGTTATCCATTTCAGCTTTCTTTGGGTTGGTACATACATTTTTATATATCATCATCATAATCATCCACCACCATCATCATCGTCATCATCATCATCATTGTAGATTTTTCTTCCTAAAACAGGGTCTCACAGTATAGCCTGTAATAACCTGGAACTCAATCTGTAGCCCAGGCTGGCTTCATACTCTTAGAAATCTTCCTGCCTCAGTCTTGCAAGCGCTGAGATTACAGTTGTAAGTCATCACAACTGGCTTATCATTTTATTTTTAAAGTAAGTATATCCAAGTAGCTACATCACTGCCATTACAAAAGGAGAATTTTATGTAAACATCATATACTTTAATTATTCTATAAATTATGTTCTGACAATCTATATTTTGATTGATATACTTAGATTAGATTATTTTATTAATGTAATTAGTGGTGTGTTTTAATTGATACATTGCATTATTTTCTGTTTGCTTTATATGCCATGCCCATTTATTCAAGCCTGACTTCTTTTGGCTGTTTGGGTAATGTTTGATTACATTTTAATTAACCAATCTGTTGATTGTACATTTGTGCAGATTTTTGGTTGGGTGACCTAAGTATTAGAATATACCCTTTTCTGGTATGCTTAAAATAAATATTTGTTCAATTCTAATAGAACTTTCTGAATTTATTATTACAAAGGGATCTTAACCCTCTCCCATGTGAATCCAATAAATATTCCCTCATATAATATTATAATTTTCTTTCAATCATTGACCCCCTTTTTTTTTTTCAAAATTCAAGAAAAGAGGAGTTGATTTTGTTTACGAGTAAGTTCTTTTTAAATGCATGACAGGGTTTTGTTATGTTGCTGTGAGACTAGTTGTTAACAACTGGGCTGACATAATTCTTACATGCCAACCTCCTGAATACCTTGGATTGTAGTCACCTACCACCACACCTAGCATAACTCAGGAAACAATTACTCAGAAAGCATACATCTCCACAATCGTAAATATGGACTGTTTATCATTGCTTCTTCGTGTTGGCGATCCTTCTGTTTGAAGATTTTTTGTGCAACTGTTTAAGAATAGGAATTTTGTCAACAAAAATTTTCTTCACCAGAGACTATCTTTAAGAGTTTTAAGGAATCCAGGGATTAGTTCATCACGCCCTCGGCCCTTGAAAATATTTCCTTTTGGTCTCCACAATCTCTTACTGGAAATACACAGTCATTAAAAATCATTGTTCTGCTATAAATAGTGCATTGTTTTCTATTTTGAAAAATATTTTCTTTGTTTTTAGTTACCAGTTTGATTAGCGCATTGTGTCTAGTTTTCTTGCACTGGGAATTCACTCATGTTCTTGAATCCATAAATGATCATCTAAAAAAAAAAAAAAAACTATGTGAAACTTCAGCCCATATTTTTTCAAATAATTTCTGTTTACTTTCTTCCTTTTTTTCTGGAAGAGATGTAGTGGTAAAGGTAAGAACCATATGCATGGCTGCGAGAGAGACCTTGAATATTTTTCAACACAGAATTCCTCTTCCTCTGGGATTCTGAGGGAACGATTATGATACGTTTTAGTATTATCTTTTAGCCTCATGAGGTAAAGTTAATTTTTCAGCCTTTTTTTCTCTCTGTGTTTTCTATTGATCCCCTTTCCATTATCTGCATTCTGTTATTGAGCACCTCCACTGAGGGGTTTCTATTTTTTTTAAATCTCAGCTATTGTATTTCTTAGATTAGAAAGAAATCTTTGCAATCAAGTTTCACATAGTGTTGACTGGCTTCAAACTTTCTACGTAGCTAAATATTTGAACTGTTTTCCTTTCGTTTACTTCCCAAATGCTACAATTAGAGGCATACACCACCACACCTGCTTTTATACAGCTCAGTGGAGCAAACCCAGAGCTGAGCAACATGCTAAAACTGAGCCATTTCCCAAGCCCTGTTGTATCTCTTAGTTCTATCATCTACCATGAATGTGTGTATGTTTGTATGTTTGTATGTATGTATGTATATCTCACCCTATATTTTTTGCTGTTGTTGTGATTCAAGCATTTTGTCTATTTTATGAGTGGCCACCTGTGTTAGTAGTTACTTTTATATCATTTTAATCAAAACACTGGCAAGCAAACATCTTAAGGGAGGGTTTATTCTGGCATACAGTTACAGAGACATTTCAGTCTATTCTGACAGGAAAGTCATGGTGACAAGGCCAGATTGGTCCAGGCTGGTGGGAGAATGAAGCCCTAGCAGGTTTACATAGTGATAGAAAAGACATAGTGGTCCAGCTGAAACCAGAAGTGGCTACAACATTTAAAGGCCAGCCCCTAATGACCTTTCTGTATTGTTAAAAAATGGAATTATTTAAGGGCTGGAGGGATGGCTTAGAAAGGGGTGTGTACTGCTCTTGAAGAAGACCTGGGTTCAGTTCCCAGCACCCATAAAGGCTGGCTCACAACTGCCTACAACTCCAGTTGCAGGGAATCTGACACCCTCTTTGGGCTTCTGCAGGCACCCACAAGCATGAGCACATACACACAAACAGACACATATATTGTATCATAACTAAAACAATAAAGTTTATTTAATTAATTGATTAATTGTATGTGTGAATTCTGGTGTCCACGTACTATAGCACTCACATAAAGGTCAGAAGACAACTCCTGGGAGTTGGTTCTCTCCTGCCATCTTGTGGAATACCAGGATCAAACTCAGGTCATTGTCCCTGCAGGCAAGCAACTCTAGTGGTTGAGCCACCTTGCTGGCTTGACCTAATTTATCAGCTAGGCTCCATAGCCTTTAAAAGTAACACTACAAGCTGGGGACAAGACATTCAAGCCATGAGTCCATGGGAGACAGTTCAGATTCAAACAATAACATCACCTTAATTTCTTAAGGTGTTTTAGTAATAGCTGTTGTAAATTTGTAGGCTAATAATTCTAGCATCTACGCCATCTCAGCATTATTCACTTGATCGTCTGTGTGTTTAGTAATTTTTATTGTATCCTAACTGTTTTGAATACAATGCTATTAAACTCTGCCTCTTGCTTATGTGCTATAAAGAACATTGCTAGTTTTTGTGTTCATAGGCAATCTCCCTGGCTGTGTTCCGTCTGCAAGTCTTCTGTGTATTGTGGTCTCCATGGCAGTTGTGTTTTCAAGTCTCAGCTATACAGTTCAGCTCATTCATACATGTGCACAATCCAGTGGCTGGTGTTGGACTCATACACTGGTCTGTTTCTTTATTGGCTTTTTAAAGACTTTGATATACAGTTTGGGATTGTATCCACACATGTACACATCTGGGATGAATCTAGCAACTCATGATTCTTTTCTGTAAACTTCTCTGGATAAATTCCAACTTCTCAATTCCCTGTGTCTCCCCCTTTTGAGTTCTCTAGCCAGACTTAATAAGAATCCATTTGCAGCACATTGCTGGGGAGACTCTGAAATAGAGTACCTCATTATAGGGATGTTCCTCCTGAGTAATGTTTAAGTGTCTACCATGTATTGGTTTTATTCTGGATATTTAAAATATATTACCTCGTGAGTGTCTTTTTAAAAAACTTCTTATGGAATAAAATTGTTACCATCCTTGCATTACAGACTGAAAAAGTGAAACACGTAGCTTCAGTGGTTTACCAAAGGGGTGCAGCTATTTATGACAGGAAAGTATTCGGAAGGATTTGAACTCAGGTAGTTCTCATCATTATATGGGTCCGTGTGTGTGATATCATTTCTTTGTACGAGTCTGTCTTTATTTCCATATCACTTTGCACCCAATGCTCTAAAAACAAATGTATAGCACCCCAGTATCTGGCTTTATCTGTGGATTTCAGAATAACTAGGGATAAAGAGGAGGCCAGGAGACTAAGTGGGCAGTCATTCTGGTCTACAGAGTGACAGCATCACTTTAGTTCATCCGTTAGTGCTAGATTTCTATTCTCAGAGATGCCACTTCCTGGTGCTGTCACCTAAGTTGTTATTCTCCATTTGCCCTATAAGCCTTTCAGGGCTTATACTCTGACCTAGTGAAAAATACACATTTGCTACATCTATGATTTACTGAATTCTGTTCATAAGCCACAAAGCCAAGTGGCTTGTCCCTCATGGTGGTTGATACTACCAGGCGTGGCAAGGTTTTTTGCCATGGCTTGCTCTTTCCTATAGCTATCTCCCTTTGAGAACAAATCACACTTCAGCATTATCTGTTTCTTGGATCTACTAATCAGGGTCTCCCAACCAAACCATGTTTTCAGACCACTTTTCTCTTCAAGGGAAGTGTCAGGGAGTAAAGGCTCTGCATTCCCCCTAATCAGGGAGTCCTTCCTACTGCCAGATTGCATGAATGACAGTAGTATGGCTTGAGCTCTTGAAGGATGCAGGTCAGTCACTATATTCTTGGTGTGTGTGTGTGTGTGTGTGTGTGTGTGTGTGTGTGTGCAGTGTGCGCGCATGCGCCGACTCTGGCGATCCCCCATCATCTCGGAAAGAAGCCCTAGAATACTGGCCCAACCCAACATTCAAAAATGACTCGAGATAGCTTTCATCTCCCAGGCCCAGAGGACAAACTCTTTCTCTTTGTGCTCTATTTTGACATGATTCTGCTTCTTTGTTCCCATTTTAGGGCAGTGTGAAGGGCGATGTGCATTAGCTTTTGTGGGATTTAATGAAGCAAGATTTGACAGCATTTCATATCAGGTATCATTCTTTGTGTGCATGGGGAGAAGGGATGAGAAATGTTCCTTTAACTGGCGCCAGAAGAGAAAGCAGAGAAGGACACACATACAAAAATCTGATAGCTCCTTTTTTCCCATTAAAGTCCTGGCCCCTTTCTAAAACACGGTATTCGTCTATATTTCAAATCAATTGGGAATCATATCTTTCCACAACAACATTTCCTTACTTCCTGGAAACATATATCACAGGTTGTATAATAAATGTTTATGCTAGCTGTAAAGAGGAAAGTAACATTTCATAAAATTTCCCATAGACCCCAAGGTGAATTTAATATAGGAGCCTGAGTGACGAATCCCAAAGCAAGTGAATTTGGGCTTGAAGCCCATCCTGAACCGACTTCATTATGCTCAGCTGATGGTGGGGGTGGGGAGGAACGCAGGAAGAGAACTAGCTGAGGTCCCTGCATGATAAATTGGAATGTAACTCCTGCATTAACCCTGCACTTTCTCAAGTGTCTCTCCCATACCACACAGGAAGGGCTGTTCATGAGCATTTGGTGGCTGACTCTCCTGCTGTGTCACTGAAGGACTGAATAAGAGGGAACACTTGAAAACAGTCAGAGATAATCTCACAATGATGATTTAACCCATACAGGCCCAATTCTTTGAAAGAACCTGAGGCTAGCAAGAAATGCCCTTGCTTCGACATGTTGGCTGATATAGGACTACTTTGCTATATAATGTGCCATCTTTTGAGTTTGCTAAAAATAGGAGAGGTTTAGCTGCCCACGTTGGCTGAGGCCCAATTCATCCCAAAGTAAGGCATGCTTCAGAGGTCCCAAAAGGTTTGTATTTATTTGTAAATCAGTATATCTAGCTTTGGAATCGATTGATTTTCTTTTCTTTCATGTGATTTTATTTTATTTTATTCTAGGACACCTGTTTGTATTCTAATGAGAGAGACGTAAAAGGCATGGCTTTGAGTAGATAGGGAAGTTGGGAGAATCTGGGAGATGTTGGGGAAGGGGAACCATAACCAGAATGCATTGTATGAAATAAAACTGTTTTCAATAAAAATTAAAAAGAATTTACATTTTATTTATTTGTCTGTCTGTCTATCTAGTGTGTGTCCTAGTTTGCTTTTCTACTTCTGTGGTAAACAGCATGATTGAAAGCAACTTGGAAAGGAAAGGGTTTATATTGTCTTATAGCTCACAGACTTTCATGAAGGGAAGTCAAGGTAAGAACTCAACCAGTTGCCATAGATGAGCACTACTTATTGACTTTGTCCCTCATGGCTTACTCAGGATGCTTTTATATACAACCAAGGATCACCTTCCCAGAGGTGACACCAACCCACAGTGAGCTGGGTCATCCCACACCCATCATTAATCAAGAGAATTCCCCAAGAGACTTGCCCACAGGTCAGTCTAAGGGTGAAATTTCTCATTTGAAGTTTGCTCTTCTCAGATGACCCCAGGTTGTGTCACATTGACAAAAATACTAACCAGAATTGTTTGTGTGGAGGCATGTGTGGACATGTGCCCAGGGATGTATGTACACACACACACACCCACATACACATGCCACAGCATGGTACCCACCCCCCCACCCCCACACACAGGCTACAACTCAGTGGAGCCAATTCTCTCCTACCATGTGTGCCTTACATAGATCAAACTCGAGTCATCAGGCTCAGCAGCAGAAATGCTTAGCCGGGGAATTGTAGGTGGAGCCACACTGAGCAAATGAACCAGGAAGCCATTCTCCTGTATTTGTTCTGCTGATGGTGTTTTATGAATAACCAGGGAAAAAGAAATCTGAGGATACTATCTGATATGAGTAATTTTCACAGGGCTTGCAACTCCGAATAAGCATCTCTGGAAGCCATAAGCCTCTGACTGAGAGAAGCATAAGAGAACCCCGTGTGCAAGCTCTGGAAGGAGAGAGCCCGCTTATGCCACTGTCATCTGGACAGGTGAGTAAAAGCCATGCAACTAGACAAAGTATGATCAAGCGCTAACGTGTCCTATGATTCATCCCTTCCCGCTCTGCCATCCTGGTTCCAGGAGATGCATCGCATCCACTTCTAGCCACAGCTCAAACAACAGCAATGTGGAATGCCATGTCTCTGGCACAAACTGCGGTCATAGTTCATCACCAGAGAATGTTTCGCAGCAAGGCCAACATGCCAGAGTCTCCCTTCTTATTGGTTAAGAGGTAGCAGAATGAGGGTGAGGTTATTGGCAATGATGTTCTTTTGCCGGGCTGCTGGTAGCTGACCCAGATCAAATAGGGCTCAAAGTGACCCAAGAACAGAATGAGATCTTTCCATGGTTGTGGCACCCAGAGCCCCAGCAAGGTGTAAAAGGACAGCTTTGCATTTCAGAGTGTGCTTGCTTAGGAGGGACAAAATTTGAGTGCTCTGTACTAAAATCACTCAGGATGCCAGTGCCTCCCTCACACCGAACTAACTGCAGACGTTTCTCTAAATCAGGAACAGTCACACTTGTCTTTTCCCATGTCCAGAGCTTTCTACTTTCCTACACAGCCCTCAGGACTAGGTTTTGATCCTAATAGAAAGCTTTTCCCATCTAGCTCTTTTTTTTTTTTTTTTTTTTTTTTTTTCGGTTTTTGGAGACAGGGTTTCTCTGTGTAGCCCTGGCTGTCCTGGAACTCACTCTGTAGACCAGGCTGGCCTCGAACTAAGAAATCCGCCTGCCTCTGCCTCCCAGGCGCTGGGATTAAAGGCGTGCGCCACCACTGCCCAGCTCCCATCTAGCTCTTAAAAACATTTTTCTTCAGTCTCTTCAGAGATCGACTCACTAACCTGTGCCTCCTTCTCTTACAAGATATACTCTGGGCTACACACACACACACACACACACACACACACACACACACACAGGCATACTCACTCATGAGCTTAGGGGGCCCTCATTTTTACTCTTTGACAACATCAAATTCCAGAAATTGAGCAAGAAAAGAAAGCACTGTGCCATTCGCAGGACCAGGGAAGCACAAAGCCTCCCACTCTGTCCCGAGCAGGGCTTCCATATGCTTTTAAGGACTGGAAGTATCACCCCAATGGTGACTGCCTTTCACATTTAGATTTGAGAAACACTGAACTGAATTAACCTCCTACCTCTAGAGTTTCCAAACATGCCAGACCATGGAAGCTAAGCCCAGAACTTGGTAAAAGAAGAGCAGACAAGGCTTACTTAGTCTTCCACTGTGTTCACAAAATACACAGAGCCGCAATTGATGAATTGGGATTTATTCCAGCCACATTTTTGGAGACTGGGAAAAGCAAGTGAATAAATAGTGCCTGTGTCTTATAAGGGGTTTGACCTGTTTGATTTCACCATGAGAAAAACATAAGTGGTTACATGGTAAGAAAGAAAGCAAGACCAAGCAGAAGAAGCTGGGATATCACTCAATAATAACCTGTTCTTGAGAAGACTGCCCTCGTCCTGTGAGAATACCGTGGGTCTGTTCTTGAGAACGAAGCCACCACGACTCAAATCCTAGTTACGGTTCTCATTAGTTTTCAAAACGGTTCTGCTGGCGAACAAATTTCAACACACATTTTAGAAGGGACAAACCATAGCCAGACCATTGAAGGCCTCTGCTAGGTAATCTCAACCTGTAGCAGAAATGGAAATGCCCTCCTGGAGAGACCAAGAAATGTTCCTGCTCCAATTGTGTGAGGTGAATGAGCTGAATATCACATGGCAGCTCCAGGAAACCATTGCATAGCACACACAGGCTCTGGAGCCAGACTCTCTTGAGAGAGCATCTACATCACTTTTAAGCTGTGCTACCTTGGTTGTATTCCTTGTTGTCTCTGTGCTTCCTTTTATTCTGACTATAAACGATCTGTAAAGAGAATATCTAGCCATAGAGTTTTGGGGAAGACTCAATGAGAAATTGTATAGCCATTCTTTTGAACAGAGCCATGAAACTATTGATCCTTACTCACAAGAAGGATACTAAAAGCCCTGCTTAGACTGGGTCCTAATAGGAGGTGGGAGAAGAAAGCCACTCACACAGACCAGCAGAGAAACCAGGTGGCAGGAAACAAGCCTGTCTAAATACAGAGACCAGATCGAGATCGGGCCTCTGGGCAAACATCCCCCACACTATGCTCACAGTCCAGCCAGCCTCTAAGGACCAAGAAGGGGGAGGGCACATGAAGCTGGCTTTCTCAGCAGGAGTCAGACAGATAGACATTGCTTCCTAGTGGGGAAGAGAACTAGATGTTGTCTTTCTCTCACCCCTAGCAACCAGGCTGCCTCCCTTAATAAGAAGCTGCCCTCCCTGGTCCTGATGTCTCAATCTTCCCTCCTGCTCCTTGCTCTCTGAGCTGCTGCCTCCATCACCACCGTCAGGCAGGCCCCTGAACCTCCCTTCACTTGCCTGGGAGAGCTGCCAGGAAGAAACGGCACAGCAGTGAGCTCCAATAACGCTAAACAATGGATTAATTACACTCCTTGCATGTTTATCTGGAGCTCCTGGGGTCACGGGCACAAGTGGTCACAGCAGACAACAACAGGTGTGAGATGTTGGGGACTACATCCACTAGCCACAGCGGGAGACTCTCCATGTCTTCCACCCCATCACACATTTTCTGAGCTCTGTTCAAGGCAGCAAGCCTGCCCAACCCCCAAGAGATACGGAAAGGTTTTTGCCATCTCTTTCCTCCTTCCTTGGGGATTTCATGCTGAGCGGACTGCTTATTTTCCCAACCCCGCTTGGAGAGCTGGGGTGGGAAGCGGGAGAGAGGCTCTTTCTTTCCAGGAGGGCATCTGGCATGGGGTAACAGCTGGGCTGGCACTGCTCTAAGCCCACCTGGCCGGCTGGGAAGAGGCAAGAGCTGCTTTAGGGGCCTACAAGTGCCGGCTTTCCCAAAAAGGAGGCCAGCGTCAGAGAACAAACTACTAATTAGGTCGCGGTCTGCTTCCTGCTGCCACTTCACTTTCCACCCCAGAAAAACCTCACAGTGAGTCCAGGACCATCAGCCCTTTCACTCAAATGCAAATGTCTCCAGGCGCATGTCTGGTAGACTTCTGGCACTGGCTCTCGGTGCTGACAGGACTCCATGAGGGACAGGAGCTGCCTACAGAGAGGGATTTGATAAAATCCACTTAGAAAATATGGAGTCATTTTGTGTGTGTGTGTGTGTGTGTGTGTGTGTGTGTGTGTGTGTGTGTGT
>JADRCH010007552.1:2034163-2052677 GCA_019843965.1 Rhynchomys soricoides
TGTGTGTGTGTGTGTGTGTGTGTGTGTGTGTGTGTGTGTGTGTGTGTATGGGCCACATGGAAAATGAGAGAGAGAGAGAGAGAGAGAGAGAGAGAGAGAGAGAGAGAATACAGCAAAAGGGTAGCAACTAATCATCTATAGACTTCTTCATTGCACTAGTGTTTTAATTTTTCTTCAAGCTTGAATGTTTTCAAAGTAAAATATAAGGAAAGAAGCAAACAAACCTTACCCTTTCCTGCTACCACAAAGGGTATACAGAGTCAGGGTTCAAAGCTTTATATGATTAACAAATTAATTTGAACTGTTTTCCTGAAATCCAAGAGAAATCACAGAAAGATCCTTTTAACCATAAAAGAAATGATATGATCAGAGAGGTTGGAGAGATGGGTCGGTGGTTAAGAGCACTGGCTGCTCTTCCAGAGGACCCGAGTTCAATTTCTGGAACCCATGTGGCAGATTACAACTATCTGTAACTCTAGTCCCAGAGGGGTCCCATGCTCTCACATATAAGACATACATGTAGGAAAAATGCCCATAACACATATTTTATTTTTTAATTTAACATGCTCTTGTTGAACATAAAGGCTAAGAGGGAAGAAAGATCAGTGTCTGACTCCATCTTTTGGTATTTTCTTTGTTCTTATCCCTGTATCTAGATCCATGTAGTCTCTCTTCTAGATGCCTTCTCTCTTGATTTGAACCTTAGTTTTCTGATGACCATTAAAAATGATTTGGCTCAGCCCTCACTCCTGTTTCCTTTCATCCTGGATGATTGGTTCTCCTTTCCTGTAGGCCTTTCCCAAATTTCTCTGTAGTTGAAATCAGAGAAAACTTTCTAAACTTTAAACATGACTGAAAAAGTTCCCTTAAAAAAAAAAAATCTTTTTACCAGGGCCAGCAAGATGGCTAAGTGAGTAAAGGTACTGACTATGTGAGCCTGGCAATTTTAATTTGATCCCTGAAACCACACAAAGATGGAAGAAGAAAATTGATGTTACAATATTGTCCTCTGGCATCCACATATGTACCATGGCATGAATTCCACACACACACACATGCACACACACATGCACACATTCATACATTCCCACATGCATGCATCTGTAGTAATTATTTTCATTAAAAACAAGTTTTCTATGCCTTCTTTGGAAAGTGTTTACCCTCTTTGGCTAATCACCAATATAGAAGTCTTTTATTCAGGAGATATGTTCCAAGATCCTCACTGATGCAAAAAGTTATATATACCTTACATAGAGATTAGTGTATAAATTGTTATAGGAAGATATTGATTTTAATGACTAAAAATAAAATAGAAAATACTGTAGTATGTATTAAGTAAAGTTTACTTAGAAATAAACACTTGGATACTGAGACTGTTGGATAATGGAGACTAATGGATAATGTATTAGTTATTTTTTTTCCTCACTGTTGTGATGAAATACCTGGGAAAAGAAATTTAACCAAGCAGGTTAAACTGTGTTTGAGCTCTCAGCTCCATCATGGAAGGGAGGGTGTGGTGCTCCCAGCAGTTGGATCCAGGGCAGCTGGTCCACTTGCATCCACAATCAGGAAGTAGAAGGAGATGAATGATGATGCTCAATTAACTTTGATGTTTTTCTTCATTCCAGCTCACGTTCATAATGCCCACTCTCTTTGTATAAACCTTCCCAGAAATGCCCTCATAGACATGCCCAGAGGTTTATCTCTAAGTGATTTAGAATGTCCTCAATTTGTCAATGAAGATTTACCAGAACACATGAGTAATGTATACAGAGAGGATACACTGAACAAAGGGGTAACTCAAATCCCAGGTGGCACAGCACTGTGCAAGATCTCATTATACATATTCAAAACAACAGACTATTAAAAACAGGAATTTCTTATTTCTAGAATTTTCCACTTTATATTTTCAGACCATGGTAGTCACTGTGCCAGGAAATGGAATCTGTGAGAAACAAAACTATGGTTTATGTAGTAGAAATGGACTAATGTACACATCCAGGTCTGGTGTCTAATTTCCATCTTCTTCATGCATTTCTCAGAACATCCTATAGGCCTTTCCATGATTGTCCAAAATAATATGATAGAGATACCTCAGAAGTGTCCTGCATCTGCATCTTCACTGTTCTGCCCCTGGACTGACTTCACTCATCCATCAAAATGTAACTAAAGCGTTTTCTCTTTGGGAAACAGTCTCTGTGTTGGGAGCCGCCTGAGCACCCACATCCGCCATTACAAGATGGCGCCTACATTCGGCCGAGGACAAGTTGTAAACAGGCTAGTGCGCATGCACCTGGTAATTTTCCACTTCAGAATCTCAGCCTCTCTCGTGGCGGCATCTGGCCTGGTGTGCGGGAGCCAATGGGGAAGCTCCATGTCCCAGGCAAGCGCCGTGACCCATATAAAGGGCGGGTATTCTATTGTTCTGAGTCTCCACTCGTGGCAAGCTTATGCTCTCCCTCTCAAGAGGCATTAAAGCTTTACTGCAGAAGGATCCTATGTGTGCCGCGTCGTTCTTGCTGGCGAGACCGTAGAGCGGGACACTCTGAGTCCATGGAGTCTAAGCTGCCCATGCCTCCTCTGCTTTCCTAGAACTCACCTGACTCTTGAATGTTGCACTTCATTTTGTTTCTTTCTCCCTATTAGATTCTTTAGTCTTTGGTTTTCAGAAATGGTATTTATGCCTGGCCAATGGTGGGACTAAAGAAACCATAAAAGTGAAAGGAGGCAACATAAATTAGAATCTCAGCTAGAGTTCTTCAATGAAAAACACCAGAAATTTACTAGAAGAGTGTACCACATTATATACCTTATGAATAGAGTTCCTTAGAGAAAGAGCTGTGACCACACTGGGACCTAAACAGTAGAATGTTGTCAAGAGTTTCTTCATGCCACTGCCATTGAATAAGCTCTGTCTAAGGTTGTAACACATTAAAGTTGTAGCTGTTGCCCCGTTTTCGTGTCACTTTCAAAGGAGAATACACATAGAGGTACAATGGAGATATAGCCTGCATTCCGGAAGAAAAAAGCAGCTTCTCTGCTCCTCATTCTTCAGCGGTCATTATCGGTGTGATCATTCACTGTGACTGCAAGGAGACATTCTCAGTGTCGTAGTCTCAGAATGCTAACTTGTTTATTCGGAGTCTGTGCTGTGTCTTGCACAGAAGGTATTTGAGAACTTCAAATATCTCATGTTTATGGACAAAAGCTGGTCTTCTACATTCAAACACTCACTCAATACTCCTTCCTTGCTCATCAGGGCTACCTGGAGACATTTGTTTCTGCGGTGAGAAGAAACATCACTCTCAGTGATCTGGCTATCATCCCAGGGCAGTTAACTGCCTTGTCCTTTTTTGCCTGCTCGCTGTCTAGCTCCAACCAAATCACAAAAGGCCCTACTCCCCCTTCTCTCCAACAAGCTGTCCCCTTATGGCCTCTCCAGGGCCAGTGCCCCTCTTCCAACTTAGAAAAGCTAGTGTAAAAAGAGAGGAGATAATGTGTCTGGAGAAGGGACACCTTCCTTATCAGAGTCATAGGTAGAGCCAAGTCACATCTGAGAATCCCCAGGTGGGTTGGAAAAGACAAGAGTCTGCCTTCTTTGCTTCCTTACCTTTAGTGGACTATGGTCTTTTTATACTTTATCTTACAGTCAGTCCATTGTAAACTCTGTCTGCGCAAAGGCCTCAGACCAAGGTTCATGGCCAAAAGCATTGCTGCCGTCCCAACCCCTTGGAACAAACTGTTTCTTGTATAACAGAACCAATGAGATGCTGAAAGGACTCCCAGCACCTTTGGCAACAATAATAACCTATTTCTTTCACCCTAAGGAGTTCAACTTTTAAAAGCATAAAAAGACCCAACAGACAGCCCCACTCGTATTCCCACAAGGGAGCACTGTAGTCACCTTAAACACACCCATGGAGCCAGGATCTCTCTGTGTTATTTCACCACAGAGCCGGCTAGCTCTGAAACCTCCTTGTCCTGAGGCTTCCAGGCTCTTCCAGCCTGCATCTGTAGCAACTCAGTCTCAACTGGGGATGTTTGAACCAGAGCCTCCTGTGGTGTAACCCACACTGATAGTAAGCTTTTATGCATCTGGAATGTGCTTTCACCTCCTGGAGCTCCAGAGGCCATGCATCTGAAGCCCATAAATATTTGAAAACCCCACCTCCATTCTTGTGCTGCTGGAAGCCTGTCCCAGAGCAGACCCAGATGATTTTGGCATAAGGCTGCTCGCTCATTGTTCAAAGAGATGATCTGAACCCATCATCTAAGATACTAAGATCTCACTGTGGCTCAGTCCCACAATCCCATCTGGATTCTCGCCTTTGCTCCCTTGCTGACCTCTAACCCTGATGACCCCTCTGATGAGGTCATGATACTTGAAAATGCCTTCATTTCCTCCCAACATACATTGCCTGGTTCCCTGGTATCTGGGGTCATCCTTCCACTAGGCAAGCAGCAGCTTCTCAGACACCAAATTCTATGCACAGTCCATGAGTATCCTCATGCTAAAAAGTATTCTTTGAGATGTCTTTGGTGATACAGTGATCATCATCATCGCCATGATGATAATGATCATCATCATCATCAATAAATGACTGTAAATTATATTTGAGTAACTCTTATCTGCTTCTAAAACACTTGTACATTTATTAGCTCATTTCATCCTTATGGCAATGATAGAACATGTGTAAATCATAGTGGTTAGTCCCATTTTGCAGAAAGAACTGGTTATTCAACAGAGTAAGTTATTTGCTCAAGGCCTCATGGGTATCAGAACTGACCTCATACTTTATAACTCTCCTACTTCTCACCCCCAGGCCAACAGTTAGTACAACAAACAACGTGAACAGGCTTTGGCCACAGAAAGATTTGAGTTCTAATCCTAACTGAGATTAAAATTTCACTAGGTGGGTTTTTGTTGTTGTTTGTTTTATTTTCTTTTGTTTTTTTATCTCTTCGGACATATGTTTCCATTTGATCAACAAGCCTGAGTGTACCAGGGGGAAATTGTTAAAATGTGACCCAGAGTAAGACAACCACTACATACCCTTGGCTGCCATCTTTCTTGATCAACCATCTTTCACCCCACACTGTTGAACTAAATGTCTAGTTCTTGTGTAACTAGATCTTCCATGCTCCTATCTGATTCAAGAATATTTCAACAACACAGAGAAGAAATCAAAGTCCTTCCTCAATGCTGGGTTGAATTGCTTCTGTCAGGGGAACACAAATTCTTCCTACCTTTCCAAGCAACTTGTACATCCCATGTGCTTACAGGATGTAAAAGTTTAGTATTGCCCATACGATACCCAGTAAGTTTTCCTGTCTTTCCTTTTTCATAAATTGAACTTGATTCACAGCCATTAAAATTCATTTGGCAAAATGTCTCCCCTGACAGGTCTTAGCAGCTCTACAGTTAGTGGATGGACTGACCTACCATTAGGGGCAGCGAAGTGGAAGAACTAGCAGCTCACAGGTGGTAGCTCCTTTGTGCAGACCTGTGATTTTGAAGCCTGTTTTGCAGACACCCAAAGCCTTGTACATATTGAGAAGCAGATTAACACAACAATGAATGGATCACTAAGGAGCCAGCATCCACACAGTGGCTCTTGCTGGGTGTGTTCCTATTCCAGAGGGTAAACAACCACTTTGCTTGTGACTCTGTGTTTCATTTTGGTGACTCCATAGAATTGAAAACCTTTTGCTCTGATGGATGAGAATCAGCTTTAGAATAGGAAAGTACTTAGAGTCCCTGGGGAATAAGTATAATCTCCAAAACACATTTACTACTCACATTCAGATGAAGATTAAGCGATTCCTTTAATAAGCATCAACTCGATTAAACTTCATAGGAGCAAAAGCTTTTTGAAATAAATTAGCCAGATACTTTCTGAAAACAACAAGCATTTGAGACTAAATTCTCCTATGCCATTACTTGGGCTCTTGTCAGTCCAAGGAAAGAACCTGATAGAAAGCCGGAGCAGGGGTAAGGGGTTGAATGACTTTGTATACAGAGCACATCCTAGCCTGTGTTCTAAGCAAGCCGTGAAGTGCTGTGACTGTAGCATGTTGCTTAACAACTCTGAAATTATTGCCATCAACATATGAAGAAAAAGGAGGACTTGACAAGTAGAAAATTGTAGACTGAGGTCTCGATCCTGATTACAAACACTTTGATCTGCTCTTTTGAGGCATTGTGGTGATATGTAATACCATTGGACTTCATTCATAAGTCATTTGAGTTTGGAAATCTGATTTGGTTCATAGCCTGCTTCTCTTGCCTTCTCAGTATGAAAGCTCAGGGAAGTTATTGAATTTTGTGGTGTCTTGGTTTCCTCCTCTGTAAAACTGAACCAGGAATACAGAAAGTGGTGCTTGAGAAGCCACAAGCTGTCAAAATTCTTGGGACTGCAGGGTAATGTTGGAATGTGCCTTTAATCTCAGCAGAGGCAGGGGGATCTCTGTGAGTTTGAGGCCAGCCTGTTCCACAGAGGGAGTTCCAAGACAGCCAAGGCTACACGGAGAAACCCTGACTTGAAAAACAAAACAAAACAAAATCATGGGATTAGAAATCAAGATGGTGTACACAAGAAACAGTTGCCAAAGGAAATACTTAAGAGTGTGGACTTTACTATGGAAGTACTCATGGCAAATATCCCAGGAAATAAAGGTAGAGGCATGATATAGTGTGGGCAAAGAGAGAGAAGCCTGGAAAGTATTTATGAATGGCTACCATTGTGAACAACTGGGACTCAGTCCCAGTGGGTGTCTCCAGGAGATGACATAGAACTCACAATGATCACATTGGAGGAAGAGGTAACTGGGGTTCTCCCTCCATCTCTTCCCATCGATGACTCAGTGGGCTCCTAGTATGAACCCTTGACCCTTTGGACCTTTGGTGATCCACCAAAGAGAATCCTTCGGGTGAAGAGAATAAGGTGTTCAGAAAAGGATGCCATTGGCAGAAGCTGCAATGGCGAGTGCTGAAGATAAGTGGAGGGGTGGCAACAATCTCTGTTACAACTTGGAGAGCATTACTGATGCTTGTATTCTGGTTACTGCCAATTTAGCAGAACCATTAAGGACCCCACGGGCTCAGAATCATTTGTGTCCATATGGCTCCTGATAGGCAGCTTCCACATTTGACTGTAGCTTCATCTGTGGACCCAGTTTCTTTTTATTATAGAAATTATTTCTAAGTCCTAAACCATGGTTGATTATGGGGTGTGTGTGTGTGTGTGTGTGTGTGTGTGTTGCACACATGTGAGCATACTTGTGCATGTGTTTGTTAATAGGGGATGTCCCTAGAGCAGCAGTTGTGATGACAGATACACAAGCACATTCAATGTGATCCCCCACCCTCAAATGTGGGCAGTTCTTCTCTTGGCTCTCCGTAAAGGTCTTCGTTCTTGGCATTGTGCTTTAAAGACACCCCCTCTAACCATTCCCTGGTTCGCCTTTTCTTTAAATAAGGTGAGAAGCATAGGAATGTACCTACAGCCTATGCAAGCCTCTTCCCCAAATCCTTCCTCTGCGAGGAACAACACAGTTGGTGTATTCTGTTGGCTTCAAGAGGAGGTCAAGGAATAACTGTCTCCAAAGTACAGTGATAAATCTGGGACAGACAGACCTCAGTGTTCTGGTGTACTCATGTATGACATCTAACAATATGAGCTGGAGCCAGGGACAAAAGAGAAGAAGAGAAAAGAACGTAGGCCTAAGGACGAGGAACCATTTTCCATGCTACAGTATGTTTGGTTATGACATTCATTTGGATTAGCACTCTGATTTTCCAAGTCTCTAGAGCAAGCCTTAGCCCGGGGACAGTGCTTTGGGTACACAAAAAGTCCCTGAATGCAATAACTTTAGTCTGGAGAAAATTGGAAGTTGGCTTGGTGTTTGAGAATATGATCTCCTATGAAGTTTCCCCTCCCCCGCACAAAAGAAGGACTCAGCATATGGGTTGGTAGATGCTAGTTGCAGGTAAAGTGGCAATGCATATGATCTGAAGAATAAACAAGCCGGACAGGGGTGGCGCACGCCTTTAATCCCAGTGCCTGGGAGGCAGAGGCAGGTGGATTTCTGAGTTTGAGGCCAGTCTGGTCTACAGAGTGAGTTCCAGGACAACCAGGGCTATACAGAGAAACCCTGTCTTGAAAAAACCAAAAAAAAAAAAAAAAGAAAAAAAAAGCAAGACATGCACTTCTACTACCCTGACAGCAATAAAGGGTCTATCTATTTGTTTGCTTTTGTGGGAAAATGTGCTATGTGGTAGCTGCACAGTAACATAACTCCTGGTTTTTCCATTTATTTATTTATTTATTTATTTATTTATTTATTCACTTTACATCCTGATAGCAGCCCTCCCTCCTCTCAGTTCCCCCCTCACATAACCCCTCCCCCTCCCCTGCTCCTCTCTTCTAATCTTGGTTATGAAAAATTTTCAGAATAAAAGATTTCAAAATTCTCCTTGAGTGAGCTATATGATTGCTGAGAAAAAAAAAAAATCACATACAATCACCAATACCACCATTAATCTGGTGTATTATTAGATTAGTAATAAGCTAATCACACTGTGGAAAATCCTTCAAGAATATTAGCAAAGAGTCACTTCTGTGGTTTCTGAATAAAATCAATCCAATTATGGCCAATCAGAGTCGTGTTGGCCAGAACTGGAGAAAGAACAGTGTAGAAGGATGCTAGGTGTTGAGGCTCTAATTTTTAGGAGGCTAATGGTCTCCAGGAACCATATGGATGAGAGCAGTGAATAGAAATGAGGGTAAAAGCAGGCTAGAGTCACTGGTTTATCCACAAACCCAGTCAACATTTATTAAATACCTACTCTGTGTTAGAAATAATGTTGCAAAGCACTTACAGAGCGCTGTTTTTGATGGCCATTTTAACACTCACTTTATTTTTATTAAACACCAACCCTCTGCTGCTCCCATCCAACAAGGCTTAAGCCAATCATCTGAACTTCTGACCTCCATGGGTAGGGGTGTATGATCTCTTTCAAACTAATTAAAGACTCATAATCTTGAGACCACAACAATTGGTTAGATTTGAGTCCATGACGCAAGCCAGGCCAATCAGGACCCAGAGTTGGTTAGCTTTAGAATACGAGGTTTTTTTCTCTTGTTGGCAGGAGTTCTGAGAGACTAAAGCCTGATGTTCCTGATAAACCACATACAAAGTCAGGGAACACAGGAAATCTGAGACTGAAACTCACTTGACAGATCTTGGAGATAGAGCTAGGTAACCGAGTGGAGTCAAACTTCAACTGAAGATAGAATTGCCCATGACACAAACTAGTGTGTCTGTTTTGGTTTATGCTATGCTTTAAAAATGCATAAATACTTCTAAGTGACAAAAAGGAAGTAATTACAATATAGGCCATGCCATGCCCCGTAATGGACAGTGAGTTTTACTAAGAGTTCACTGTTCTGGGAGAAAGGAAGAAAAGCTGCTTCCTTTTCCTCTCAGGAGAACTTGGAGGTTCTAAAGGAGTAACAAGGAGCTGGGTATTAGCGGATAATTTGGAAGTGATGGAGCAGAGAAGGGATTCTGAAATACAAGCTTTCTTCAGCTGGTTCTGGAAGACTTGTGTGGCCTTGAAGGATAGGGATCTTAACTCAGGAGAAATCATTTTCCTTATCTAAAAGTTCAGACTTCCGGAAGAAATAACTGAGCCTGGACTTTCTCCAGGTGTTACTAAAACCTTGTTGACCTAGGTCAGATTATTCAAGAGTGGAGCAAGCTCTTTCTCCTTGCTTTATACGTGGCTGTCCTCAGCTGCCAGAGTTCTGGCACTGAACAGTAGTTCAGCCAGGTGCTCCGGTGACTTGGGGCTGGAGAGATGGCTCAGCGGTTTAGAGCATTGACTGCTCTTCCAGAGGTCCTAAGTTTGATTCCCAGCAACCACATGGTGGCTCACAACCATCTGTAATGGGATCCAATGCCCTCTTCTGGTGTGTCTGAAGACAGCTACAGTGTACTCACACATACATTATTTATATTATATAATAACAAATGAATAATAAATAAATACATCTTTTAAAAAAGATGCAGGCGAGCAGGTCTTCTCCTTAGGAACCCATTGCATTACTTTCATACTCTGTTGATAATTTCAATAAAATCTGTTTCAAGAAGGCATCTACTCAGTCTTTAACGCTGCAGTTATTTTCCTCACATCTACTTCCTGTGGGGTAAGGTTTTATAAGCAATGGGTTGCTTCTATTCTCTTTTATATGTGTGTTTTTTCTTGCAGGCTGTAGAAGTCCCATTTTCTTTCTGTTTTCATTTTATCAAGGGGCATGCCACTAATGCTCAGAATTTGGGAATTTTGCACAAGTCCCTATTAGATAAATAAAGCCTAGGACACTTTCCATATGAGACTATTTCCCAATTCAACAACTCCACTCTTGTGGAGTTCACAGAAGACTTAGCTAGGCAATTGTGCTCGAAAAGCACAGTGACCTGGCTCACTTTGAAGAATCCCAGGCTCATGAAACCATGGTGCCAGAGTGTAGAAGAGTCTTCAAGAGATCATCTACTCTCACGCTCCAGGAAATATGAGAGACTAAGACTCAGGCTGGGAAATGGATCTGCTAGGTCAATTGTGGAGAATGAGGAAGAAAAACATAGGCCTAGAACCTTCAGAGTTTTGAAGCATCTCCAGCTTCATGAAGCTCGGATGAAAATACATGTCAACAAATTTTAACTATGATGATGCCCAGGGGGCACCTATTCCACAATTTGGTTTGTTTGTTTGTTTTGATGGGTTTGAGTGCATACAATGTGCTACTTTAGCAAATCTATCCCAGAATCTGCATCTCTCTCCTTGGACACCTAAAACCTTTTTTATTTTCCAGTAATAGACAATCGCTATTAGAGGACTCAAAGTTGGTAGTTAGATGCTGATGGTGAGTGCACAAGAATGACACCGATCATCTCCACCAGTACATTGTATTAATAGAACCTTTCCCAGATTTGTGTGTGTGTGTGCGCGCGCACGCACATGCACACTTGATGTGGGCACTTGCAAGCACAGAAGCATGAGCATGTAGGTGAGTATACTATTCAACTAGAAGGTCTCTAAAAGATGCGAGATCTTATGTAGATAAATGGAATCTTCCATGAAGGCATTCCCCATCAGACAAGAAGGGAGGTCCATTCATGAACAGGATCTAAGCCTCTCCGATGAAGGGTTGTTTCTGGTTACAACAAAAGGCATGGAAAATAATGATGGGATCTGGACACTCCTTTGTACAATGTGTTTTTCCTAACTGAAATGCCATACAGTCGTAGCACTGAAGCCTACAACGCTCTTCAGCTCAAGAAATCTGCTAGGGTACTATACACCAACTGATTTTCACACACCTAAGTTTGTGAGATCAATGATATGACATTGCTATTTCATCTCAGTAGAGTTGCATTACCACCAATAGATCATATAAAGTACATTGTCCAACATGAAGTAGCACTGATACAGAATTTTATGGGAAGACAGACATCACAAATGCTGACATGAGGGGGGAGAGAGAGAGAGAGAGAGAGAGAGAGAGAGAGAGAGAGAGAGAGATCAAACCTATTTTGTTAGAACCATATTTCTCTTGCAATGTGCAATGTTCTCAGGACTAAATAAGAAATTTAATGTGTAACTAATGCAGCCTAAGTTGCTAGAGTGGTTAATTTACATCTACCTTGTTACTTAGTGTGTTGTTACTTTTCATGACTAAAACATAGCTCAGAAAACGTAAAATAAGGAGTTCGAAATTAGAGTTTGAACACCAGAGCTGTTATTAATTAACCACATGACCTTGGACTAGTCCACAAATCCTAACAATTCTCTGCAGAAGTATTCAGAACATTCTAGAACGTCACAATCACTGAGGTGTGTCTCAAGTAAATAGTTATGATAGTCAAGCACAAAGTTAGAAAGCATTTCGAAAGATATAAATTTAAGGGGAAGAGACACAGAGAGAAGAGGAGGCAGGTGGACATGGGCAGTGCACAGTGGAGACATGTTTGGGAATGTCAAAACAAACCTCTTTGATTTCTACAGCTAATATGTGTTAACAACTATAACAAAAACAAAATATATAAATTATAATGATTTAAATTTATGCTAATAATTAGATGATTCTTATATTTTTTCTTGCATTATGATATGTTTTCCCAAGGAAGAAAGAACATGTTAGGAAGGCCACAGACAAAACAATGGGAACAGAGAATGAACCATTCATTGTCTCCTGAACAGAGATGAAGGGCTGTGCACTGAGCTTAAAACCATATGTTATATACGGCCATTCAGTATTAAGGAATAGGATGTGAAATGCCCTTTCTATGTTAAAACCACAAAAGTGATACCTTCTGGAAGAAAAAGTAAAATGGGCATCAATTTTCACCTTAACTTACTAAGTTACATTGGACGTTGTCTTAAGTCAGTGTTTCTCGACCTGTTAAGTGCAAACTCTCAGGGGATCAAATGACCCTTTCACAGGACCATTTGGAAAACACGGATATTTACATTATGATTCATAAAGCAGCAAAATGATAGTTCTGAGGTAGCAACAAAACTAATTTTTTGGCTAGGGGGCCACCACAACATGAGGAACTTTATTAAAGCATTAGAAAGGTTAAGAAGCACTGTCTTAGATCCATGTATCCAAGTTCCCAGGGTTATATGTTCTTTTATCAGGCCATGAACTGGAAAATTTTGTGAAACTCTTAAACTGTAGTCAGCCAAACCAGACAGGAAGTGCCCTATCAACATTAGTTATGATGGTGGTGGGTTTTTACAGCGCCCATTGAGTTGGGATAGCATAAATGTCCCTACTTCCCTTTAACATTCATACACTATTCCATTTTTAATAACAGGACTGCGAGGGAAGGCAAGAAAAAGCAGTTTCATATTGTGCAAAGGGAAAATGGCTTTAGGTACATTTCTGTCTACGATGCAACAGTTACTTCAAAATTAAAAGGCGGGCAAGGTGATAAAATAAGTGAAATTGTAAAATGCTCTTCAGGTTTATAATGAGATGTAAATACTCTATAAATCCAATCTTTCATTATTGTAAACAATAAAATCGGGTTTTATTTATGTCTTCTTTCAATTTGTTTGCTTACTGCCTTATTAAGTGCACCTGCAGAATGGAAGTCCTGAAAGTGTCAAGTTTCATTTCCTCCCAAAATAAGTCTATTAAGAAAATTTGGGGGGGAGGGGGGATGGAATAGGAGGTTTCCAGGGGGAGGAACAGGGAAAGGGGAAAACATTTGATATGTAAATAAAGAAAATATCCAATTAAAAAAAATGAAAAAATTTTGATTGACTTCAGGAACACAGATGTATGACAATTATGATGTTAGTCTAAGGTCAGCTCTGGTGAACTTTATTTTCTAAAGGTGTCTGCAACAACTACATGCTTATCAACATTACAACCTATACTTTTCTTGGTAGAGAGGTATAATCTTTGGCCTTTCCTACTGAAACTGGGCAAAACTGTGACTTCACTATAGTTGCTACAATGTGACTAAGTCAGTCAAACGGATGAACTGCTTCTGCACTGATCCTCCAATACTGATGCTGGAGTCCTGGACTGTAAGGAAGCCCAAGCCAGTCCCCTTGCCAAGAGGGATACACAGTGAAACCCTGAAACCATATAACAAAAAGGACTCTAGATGATAATGTCTGAACCAATATGTGATTGGAGCCTCATGGAGATACAGAACAACATAATGAAATCACACAGAAGCCCAAGAGACCTCAACAGCCAAAAAGTACAAAAAATAGAGGCATTTCAATATCTGATTTCAAGATGGACTTCAGAGCCATAGTAACTCAAACAGCCTGATCTTTGTACAATAGACCCACAGACCAACAGGATCTAATAGATCTTACAAAAATCAACTCTTACAGTTACAGTCATCTGAGTTTTGACAATGGTGCCAAAAACATACACTGAAGAAAGGGGGCAGCCCTTTCCTTACATGGTGCTGGGGAAAATGTATATTCATATGTGAAAGGTTGACACTTGCGCCCATCCCTCACTCCCTAAAGAAACAACTCCAAATAGAATAAAGACCTAAATATGAGCTCTGAAACTAGGAAATTCCTAGAAGGAAATCAGAAAACAAACACCTCAAGACTCTGACATTAGACACTGATGTTCAGACATGACCTCAAGGCACAGGAAGACAAAGTTCCATCAAAAGCCTCTGCATAGGAGCGAAAGCAATCGGTGAGGGAAGAGACATCTTATCAAACAGGAGAAAGGTTTTACCAGCACCTAATCTGAAAAAGTTAGTAGCCATCATATATAACGAACAAAGAAACAATCAAAACCTTAACAAAAAGCAACCAATTAAAGAATCGGTAAATGATATCAAATAGATGGTTTTCAAAGGAAGAAACATAAATGGCCAACATACATGTACAAGATGCTTAGGGGTTGGGAAGAAGTGGATAGACAAGTTGGTAAAATAGCTGCTGCACAAACATGAGGACCTGCATTCAGAATCCAAACACCTATAGAAAACTGACACAGCTGCACACATCTATAACCACAGTGCTGAGAGGCAGAGGCAGAGAGATCCCTGGAGTTCTTTGGCCAGCCAACCTAGCTGAGTTGATAGGTACCAGGTTAACCAAGAGATGCACTTATCAAAAGTAATGCGGAGAACTCAATCAAGGAACAAACCCTATACTGAACTTCAGCTTCCACAAACATGTGCACAGACATCCACATACTCATATATATACACATAGATCACACACACACACACACACACACACACACACACACACACACTGATCAATATCCTTGGCTATCAGGAAAATGGAAATCAAAACTACAATGATTTGTATCTCACTCCAGTTAAAACGTTATTATACAAAATGAATAATAACCAATGCTGGCAAGGATGCAGAGAAAAAAAGGATCCTAGATGTAAATTAGTACAGCCATTCTGGAGAGCAGTGTGGAAGCTCATAGAACCCAAAAATAGATCTTCTTCATGATCCAGCTATTCCACCAAAGGAAATGAAATCAGTATGTCAATGAAATATTTTCACACTGTATTTCCTGCAGAACTAAGTGCAGTAACGTACACAATCAACCCAACTGCCTGTTGATGGATGAATGAAAAGAAGGAATATTATTCAGCCATCAGGAAGAACAAGGTTGTGTCATCAGCAGAAAAATGGGTGGAACTGGAATTGTATGTTAGGTGAATGAAGTTACACAGAGAAAGGTAAGTACCACATAGTCTTTCGTAAGTGGAAGAGGGTTTCTTGTTTTGGTTTGGGTTTTGTTTATTTGTTTGTTTTAGTCTTAAGTGTAAGTTTGTGACTAGCAGAGGTAGGGAAGGAAAAGCGATGGGATCATGAAGGTATGATATTTTTGATCAGTGCACGTACTGAAATATTGCATGCATTGCATACATGCTAATAGTAATAATACAGATAAAAACATGATGAATGTATTAAGCTAGGTTTGCCTGTGAACGGTTGTGTAGTAATGTTAAAGAAACATGCACTATTAATAAATAAAAGACTCTGGATTGCAAGACTGACTCAAAATAATGTAATAAAATAATAGATGAGTTCTGGTTGGCCATTCCTCTGTTTTTTTTTTTTCCTGAAGATATTTTGCTACTTTTAGTTGATTGATTTCATTATTTGCCTAACTGTAAAACTTTTTAAAACCTGCACTGTGTATCCCTATCTTACCCCCAAATTCAAAATTAACTTACAGTACTAATTGTTTATCAGAGAAAATGGAATTTCTTCTCAATTTGGTTATGGGCATGGAAATGCTTCTTGCAGATTCTGCTGGTCCTTGCCCTGACTTAGTCCCTTTGAGCTTCCATTTCCTGGTGTAAGTCAGGGAACAAAGCTGCTTTAAGCACTTGTGCAGGAAATGAGAAAAAAGTGCTTTATAAACGACACAGATGTAGATCATAAAACTGTAGTGTGTTTACACTTTCAATATATGCGTCTCACTGTCCTGCCTCCTCACTCAGCTGGGAAACACAGGTGACATCTTTTTTCCAATATGCGCACTTGAAAAGTTGCTCTGTTAACGACCCGTTGCCTGAGTGGCACAGGTTGATACATTTCTCCAGGATAGGGAGCACATCTGTCTGCTTTATTTTCCTCACATTAGCAGTATAATACAGCTTTGTGTTTAATATTTTTTCCTATGCAGATGTACAGATATCTGGCCTACTGTTACCCCTTCAGCCTAAGAGAAATAAGATCATGCTAGGGCATGCTCAGCTTGGATTCTACTGGAGGAGTCATTACTGAAAGACCAAGATGGTCTCATTAGCCAGTAGTTCTGCCCTCAAGGCAGCCCCGTGGCATGACCTCTAAGGAAAGCTTTACAAGTGCCGGTCCCCAAGATTTTTGGAACGAACATCCAGATGTCCATCTGCTGCGTAGACACCGAGAGCATTGTTTTTGATGAGAGGATGTGTTCCTGGTTTCTATTCACTGGTTGAGTATGTCTCCTGTTTCCTTGGGGAATTAGAGCTGGGGTCTTGGTTGTGGAAATCTCCAAAGAGCTGGCGACGTAATTTTCGGTTTTCAGATCTCACATTCAGCTCAGTCTCTAATTGCCCACCGAATTTCTGTTTACCATGCAAGGATAAGGGAGCACATGAGCCTTCCTTTTTTTTTTTTTTTTTTTTTTTTTTTTTTTACCTATAGGCTGAGACCTCCTTGCAGAAGGCTGGCAATCTCGCCTTGGGGGATATTTCGCAGCTCATTATTTTTTCTCTTTAGCTACGGTAGCCTCACTTCTGCTCATTAGGCTCCGTTCACTACATCATTGCCTTTCTTTAATGTGGCTGGTCTATTAAATAGCCCTTACCTGGCAAAGCCCCCCAGTGTCCCGCTTTCAGGACTTGGTTTGGACAGCACTTTAATAAGCACGGCAGAGGCACCAGCGTCCGGCGTTTCCTCGAGCCACAGAGCCCCTTTGCAGCAGAGAGGGGGATGCCACAGCACTCAGGACGTGCCGCTTAGTGTTCAGAGGTTCCTGAAGGCTTTCACTGCAACGCAATGAGGTACACCAAAGGAACCACTCTTAGCAGAAGTATTGGCATCCCATTTATTCATCGCTACCAAATATCAAAAGGCAATTGATTAAATATTGATCTGACAACCTCTTGAAAGGGAGCAGGTGCTTCTCAAAATCTGGCAAGAAAACAGGGTCAGGAACACCAAATGTGGGTACTGCGAAAGCATGTTTGTGAAATCTCCGTGTCTTTGTGCCATGATTAAAAGGCTTGTTAGTCACGAGTGAAATCCTATAGAGCGTATGTGCTTGAGTGTCACTTCATATTAAGCTGCATGAAATGCATGTTTCTTCTTTAGTCAGAATCCCTCAAACTGACCCAACCAGTGCAGTTGTCTTTGAGCTTCAGATGAGCTTCTTTGGACTTTTTCTCAAGGTCAGTCCTTGAGCTGAAATGCATCTCCAAAGACTAGTGTTAGAGTCCTCGTTTTCAAGTACAGAAAACCAAGTAAGTCTTACAAATAAGTCTTGCCTGATTGAATCACACAAACATGCACATATATGTACATGTATGTATATGTATGTATTTTCTCCTGCTCTTGCAGAGAAGTCTTTTGAAAGCCACTCTGCTTCCCTTCCTCTCTCTCTCTCCTGTATTCTTCCCTCCTCCTACTTCTTAAAGCTATCATGGACTCTCATTTTTATATCTTTCCATGCTGGTGTGCGTTTTCCTTCTGTTTTTCCAAAGCCCTGAATTCTCTCAGCTCAGTTGTAACAGACTTGGTTTTCCTTTTTTAAAAAAAATTTTTTTCGGGGGGTGGGGGAGGACCGGCTCCTGTTCCCCAATCAATGTAAGCTGGATGACAATCATAAAGTGATTATCCTCGTCCTTGCATGTTCAAAGTTGGTCCTAGCTATGCACATGCTCATTATTTCAGTTGAGATCTGTGAGCTGCTAGCACTACACATGTTAAACAAAAGTGTTGCTTAAAATGTCTTCAGAAAGACTGTACTGTGACTTAGCATTGAAATGAAAAGGGACCATGTACACAGTAAGGCATGTAAACAAACCGATGGGGCATAAATTTGATATTAGCAAAGCAAATATTTACTATTGAAGGGATGACATCAGTTTCATATTTTCTTGCAGATCCACAACAAAACACTTTATAAGAAGAAAGACACGTACAAGTAGATGAAGCTGTGTTCTATTTTGTTTCTGACATATAAGAAAAAGGTTGTCTTATCTTATGGTGAACAGTGGAATTAAATGTGGAATAATTGTCAACTATTTCAGAATGGAAAAGGGGGAGTTTCAAAGCCCTGGGAAGCTGATATGATCAATTTGGGTGCCAATTATTAATACAATGAGTATCTGGTAATAACCAGCTACTTACCTCGGGCATGCATGCATGTGTATGAAGATTATAGGTGATATTAGGTGTTTTCCTAAATTGCTTCTTTACCTTATTTTCTGAGACTGGGTC
>JADRCH010007552.1:2052687-2169240 GCA_019843965.1 Rhynchomys soricoides
CTTTTTATTTATTATGGGAATCCAAAATCAACCCCATACTTCTTTAGCAAGCATTGTACCCACTGAGCCATTTTCCAGCTTTCTATAAACTAGTCTGCTTCTAGCAGCATTTGTTTCGGGGAAGGGATTATTAATACGGTTGATAAAGCACCAGAATCCAATGTTGCCAAATGACTGTTAGGGTCTTAGAAGGAAATCCTTCAATAGCAAGAGAAGATGCGTATGAAGCTCCACATCGCCACTGTTCTTGGTGAACCGTTCATCACCACTGAACTACTGCATAGACCCACAAGCACTGGAAATTCTTTCAACCATCTCAAAAGCTAGACTCCATGAAAAGAAGTTCAATGAGTACATCTTAGCTCTGCTCTCCTTGTCATGTGTGTGTAGTTTGCATAGCTAATATGCTCTTTCTGTATATGTAAGCTAAAAACAAAAATATGGGCTGGTGAGATGACTCAACAGATAAACTGCCTGACCATACAAGCCTAACAACTTGAGTTCAATCCCTAGAACCCATGGTAAACCTGAGTTCAATCTTAGGAACCCATGGTAAAAGGAGAAAATCAGCTTGTACAAGTCATCCCCTGACTTTCACATGCACATTGTGGCACATGAATGACTGCAACAATCACACACACACACACACACACACACATTAAATGATGATTTTGTCTTATAAAAAAAGTATTTATTTACCACACAGTACACTGTTTTTTTAAAAAATAAATAATGCCCTTCCCTTTCTCCAAAAATATAAAGTATCATAGTGGTTTAAATGGATATGCTAGATAGTTTTATGTCAACTCAGCACAAGCTAAAATCATCTGAGAGGGGGACATTTCAAATAAGAAAATATATCCATAAGATGCGGTTGTGGGCCAGCCTGTAGAAAATTTTCTCAATTAGAGATCAGTGGGGGAGGGCCTAGCCTATTGTAGGTGGTGCCATTCCTGGGCTGGTGGTTTTGGGTTCTATAAGAAAGCAGGCTGAGCAAGCTAGGAGGAGCAAGCCAGTCAGCAGCACCCTCCATGGCCTCTGCATCTGCTCCTGCCTCCAGGTTCCTGCCCTGTGTGAGTTCCTGTCCTGATGTCCTTTGATCATCAACAGCAACGTGCAAGAGTAACCCAAATAAACAGTTTACTCACCACGTTTCTTTGGTCTTTGTGTTCTACTGCAGCAAGAGTAACCCAAATAAACAGTTTACTCGCCACGTTTCTTTGGTCTTTGTGTAAGACTCGACATCTTACTCCACAGATACTTGCTCAGCCAGGTTCACCACTGCTCCATTCACAATAGCTAGGACATGGAAACAACCCAAATCTCCTTCAACTGCTGAATGGGTAATGAAAAAGGGGTATAGGTAAAACTACTGAATATTATTCAGCTGTCAATAAAAATGAAACGGTGAATTTTGCAAGTACATGGATAGAGCTAGAAAAAATTTTAAATGAGATGATGCAGATGCAGAAAAACAAACATTGTGTAGTATCTCTCATGGGAGTTCCTATGCCAAATCTTCAGATATGAGAACATATCCTGGAGTAACTACAGGAAACGGGAAAGTAAAAAGTGACCACTGCTGGAGTAGAGAGGTAGGGGAGCAATAGAGAGGGGAGTAGCAGGGTACAAGTGATCTGATCTGGGAAGGGAAAAAATGAGAGCCTCTATTAGAGACAGGGAGAGGGTAGGAGATACATATAGAAGAAGGAAGGGTAAAATAATAGCAAAAGTGTCTGAAAAATCATAATGAAGTGTACTATTAACTATCTACTTTTCAAAAAGGCACTATTTAAGTCTGTGTATAAGCATACATATATTGTTTGAATAAAATGTCCACATTTGGGTTACCAATGTTTCTTAAGATCAAAAGACCACCTAATAAAAACCCCAAACCAGGTATGAGAAACCCTCTTTTGAGTTGTAGGTCAGGGTCATATAAGAGACTCACCAAAACATCACCATGCTATTGCCACTTCTGCAAGAGGTGGAAGGTAAGTCTTTATTGTTGAAAAGACAAGGCACTTTAGACACAGGGCCCAGAGGGACCTGATCTCAATGCTTCATCCTGAGGACTGGCTTTTATGCTATGAGAAGAAGCCTTTCAAGCTTCCAAATGGGGAATAAACCAATAAATAGCTGTGTAGGACTCTACACAGCTATGATGCCTGTATGGCATTACAATGACCAACGTGGCATGATAATTCTAAGGGTACAGTTGTGGGACACATACCTTAGTGGTACCTAACTATTCTCTAGTTGGACTTAAGACCCACTCAACAGGAGGAAAATCGTGCCTGGTACCAGAAATCTAGCCATCTCCTTAGGACTAGTGAAGTCATGGGTATTGGAAGAGAACCTACAACTCTTATTTTACTAAACCAGCATAAACTCTAACTATATTCTAAATATTTACCCTCATGCCCACAGATAAGTATAATCCTCACTCCTCAACAAGGAACCTTCTTTTTTGCAACATTACAGAAAATCCCAACCAATCAAAACGCAGAATTCTAAAGCCTGGTCGTTATGGATACATCTATAAGACAACTCCTGCACCTGAAGCTCAGGGAACATTTTGAAAGTGGATGCAGAAAGATTGTAAGAGCCAGAGGATCCAGGAATTTGCTGTGAGATTGTGCCTCCTAGTAGTCTCAGAAGCTATATACATACTGTCTCGCCAACATAGCTACCTAAATGTGAGCTGAATAAAGACAGCATCAATAAACATGCTAATATGCCAGATAAATTGTCTCTTCCCCCTAGAAGAATACACCAAATGGTCAGCCCTGAAACATACATACCAGTAACATTATACAGACAGAGCAGGATATATTTAAGAATATATGTATCTATGTGTGTGTGTATGTTTATATACATATAAATATATATGTATATATTTGTATATATGTTTAAATATATTTGCACATATACATATATATGCATGCAAACTACTCTCTAGCTGGCTCTAAGATTTCCTGTTTGATATACCAATGTCACTCACGATTTCCATTAGCATTTATATTGATAATTGTGATGGTCAATATTTGTCATCTTGACAGGATCTAGAATCAACTACTAGGCAAATATCTGGGAATGTCTGAGGGAGCGTCTAGATTGGACTAATGGATGTGGAAACCCACACCCGAGTCTGTGGGCAGTACTAGTCTATAAACTGTGACTGTAGACCAAATAAGAAGGAACAAGGGAGCTTAGCAACAGCAGCCATCTCTCTCTGCTTGTTGAGCATGGATACAGTGGCCAGCCAGCTCACGCTCTTGCTATCATAGATTCCCTATCATAGTTCCCTTGAATGTGGGCCCAAATAAATCAATCCTTCCTCTCTTGAAAAGTACATTTTGTTACATCTTATTTAATTGTTAAATTAAGGCAGTTTTTCTTCTGTTATTAGTGTTTATTAATTGTGCACAATAATGCGTTTCATTAAGACATTTTTACACACGCATCTATAACATTTTAGTCAAATCTACATTGCTGGGGTTATCAGCCCTTTTGTTGGTTTCCTTCCTGTTCCCTAATAAGCCCCTCTGCTTTTTTGTGGTTTTGTTATTGTTTCTATTCCACATAAGAGAGAAAACATGGAATAGTTGTCTTCCTGAGGTTGACTTATTTCACTTAGCATGATCATCTCTAGTTCCATTACTTTCCCTGCAAAGAGTATGGTTCTGTTTCTCTTAACAGCCAAATTATGTCCCATTGTTTGATGGCATATAGCATTGTAGGCCATGTTACAATTGCTGTCAACTTACATTCAGTGAAGCACAGGACAAACTGAATGTTAGCAGAAAGGCATAGGAGAAACTTTGGCCTTACTTAAGAGATTCTTTCTCCCCATCCATTGGCTGGAGTGCTAACAATGGTATACTATTCTATATGGTAAGACACCAGCCACGTAAATTTGAATTAAAATTTACCTGCCTTTTCATGAGCTACATTCAACAGCTTTCTTCTTTATGGTATTGTTATTGTTGGATATTTAAGTATAGGAGGCCACTTTCTGCCCTGGATATTTTTCCATTAATTTATTCACTTTATGTCCTAATCACATCCCCCCTGGGTCCCTCCTTACACAGCCTCTCTCTTATCTTCAATCCGCTTCCTGCCTTAACTTCTTTTCCCCCAATAGATTTTTTTAAGGAAACTTATTTTTTAATGTATTATACTGCTTCACACATACTAGGGTCTTACCAATTGTGTCTTTAATATTTACGTAATGTGTACATAGAGGAAGAGTGACTATAAACAGTCATCGATGTTTTTATGATGGAAGTAGCATTTGAGGTGAGACTTGAAGGATAAATCAGAGGCAGCAGAGGCATATTGCAGGAGAGAGGGGATTCCAAATAGAAAGAATATCCAGGAGAGAGCATGCAGCTTGACAGGGAGTAGGAAATCGATAGATTTGGAGAGGGAGGGAGAAAGGAGGTGAGAGTTCAACAGGAAAGCAGTCATGGTGGGCTGTGTAAGCCCTGTTGGGATTTTCTAGTTCTTTTTGCGGGCAGTGAAAGAACTACTAAAAATTTTATGCTTTTCCTGAGCTACCTAAAAATTTTCCAGTGAAATTAATATTTGTTATTCTTTCTTAAAAGCATTTGAAGGAGACTTCCCAAAACTTGAGGTAAAGGCGTTCCTTTATTTAGCCAGGATCTGCATGGAAGCTTCTTTTGTATCTAATCTGTACCTATTTCTATAGCCTACATATATTTATATTTTTTTATTGTTTGGGAGGCTTACACTCATTATTGTTCTTTATGCTTTTCTTATGTGGTAATGAAGTCTTAGGGAATAGGAAAGGCCCCAGTGTTACATGTTAACCTGACTACAGTTTTAGTAGTTTGAATGTGATGGAGTCTGATCCAAAAAATAAACAAGGACCATTTGTTGGAATCTTTTGTGCTCCCAGAGAGATGGGATAACTTTCCAGAGTCTTTTCTCACTTAGAATAACGATTCTAGGTCCTATTGCTATATTTATTAGCAATCGGAAGACCTATGGCTTGTATTTGTGAGAAAATAAAACAGGCAAAGCATCACTATCATTGAAGCGAGTCTATCAACTTGTATAAATTTATATAATCAAATAGTTTTTTCTAACTTGGTAAATTCTTTGATTTATTTCAGTTCTCATCTGTTGAGTAACTGCTGTATGCCAGGGAGTACACTTGATGTTGAAGTCACAGAGACATAATTCTTCTCTTTGGAGACTTACAGACATGGTGATAAAGCAAATTCTGTTCACCTGCAGAAACAAATAACTGTTCACTAAATGATGGGAAGAAGAAAGCTGAAAGCAGTGTGAGAAGACTGGGCAGGCAGAAAAATCCCATCCCCTTGGCCTCTCCTCACGAATCCTTGTGGGGATTTGTTTGTTTGTTTGTTTGCTTTTTGCAATTTTTAAAAATTATTTTATTTATTTACCCACCAGCCATTGCCCCCTTTTTGGCCTCCTTCCCACAGTTCCTCATCCCATTCCTGCCCCCTTGCCTCCAAGAGAGTGCTTCTTCTTCCCCCCCCCCCAGACATTCCCCTTCCCTGGCACCTCAAGTCTCTCCAGGACTAGACTCATCTTCTCCCACTGAGGCCAGACTAGGCAGTCCTCTGCTGTATATGTGCCAGGAGCCTCAAAGCAGCCTGTGTATGCTGCCTGGTTGGTGGCAAATTCTCTGGGAGCTCCCAGGGGTCAGGGTTAGTTGAGACTGCTGGTCTTCCTATGGGATCGCTCTCCCCTTCAGCTTCTTCAATCCTTCCCCTAATTCAACCATAGGGGTCCCTGACAACAGTTCAATGGTTGGGTGTAAGTACCTGTATCTGTCCCTGTCAGTTGATGGTAGGGCCTCTCAGAGGACAGCCATGCTAGGCTCCTGTCTATAAGCACACCATGGCATCAGTAATAGTGTCAGAACTTGGTCCCCACCCCCCAACCCAGCCAAATGAGATGGATCCCAATTTGGGCTGGTCACTGGACCCTTCAGTCTCTTCTCCATTTTTATCCCTGTATTTCCTGTATCTAGCTCCAAGTTCCTGAAACCAGGAATAATATTGCAAAATTAGAATCTAATCTCATGATTACTCTGCTTAAAATTTATAAACAATTTTCTGATACTTTCAGGAAAATATTTAAGCTCAAGAAAAGATTACACAGGCATTCATGATCAAAGCCTGACTCCCCTCTCTAGTCCTGTTCCACTCCTCCCCTTAGGTTTCCTCATGCCTCTTCTTCTACCAGCAGACATAGCAAGCTCTTACTCCATCTTGTACAGTTTCTTTTTGCCAGGCTTATCTTCCACATCTTTATTTGGCTGGCCTGCAAAGTTCAGTTTAGATAGCTTTTACCTAGCTCAGGCCTTTTTAGTTTCTAGTTAGATATCCCTCAACACATTGTTTGTTATAACATCTAAGATTATGCAAAATGCTTGTTAACCCTTTAATTAAATGTAAGTTTCCCGAAAAGTTAGTATCTGTTATCATCTACTCTGTGTAAGTGCGATGTCAGCCATAGATACTGAAACACAAATAAAGTAGCCCCCAATTTTCTTTTGAGAAAAGAATGATCCTCTTTTTATTTTCATAGAGTCAAAATGGTTATAAAAACCCACTAGGAATATATATCTGCCTTGGGAACGAAAAGATAGGGACTTCCCAGCAAGCCACACACTCTGACCTAGGAGACAGCATAGCCAGGACCACTTTAGAATGTTTTTCTGAAAATGTGATTCCAGCAAGCAAACACAAAGAGTAGCAGTGTAGAACAGTAATCTGTGAGTGTAATGTAATTATGGTATATACTTATCTCTGTTTGTTTGTTTGTTGATAATGCTAAAAAAACAAGAAAATGTTAGAGCTAGCTTTACAAGCATGTTTAGTATAACAAAGTTACTCTAAATAGATACAGAAATGAAACTATCATAAAATGGGGGCAAAGAAATGACATTTCTATTTGTTTTCTAATAGATTAATGTGAATGACAGATAAAATATTTAAGATTAAAACATTCTAGAAGACAGTAAGTAAAAACTAATAAAATTCTAGTAGGGGAAATAGAAATAAAGCAGAAGCTCAAAGTAGTAATTATACAAAATTTATGGGCTTCCTTGCCAGTAGACTGCTATTAGGAATTGGATTTCATTGGGTCTGTGGACAGGATTCAACTAGTTAAGAGTGTCTTATAACTAGGACCTGATTGAAGTGACCTATGGCTTTGTTAGTGGACTGATAGCCTAATGTCATAATAAGACTGGAACTTTGAGAAAGCTATGCAAGACTTCTGGACTCTAGTGGGTCATGTGGAGCCATTCCCAAATGGTTAGTCAGGAAAAAGTGAGAGCAATATGATGCCTGCCCCAAACTACCTCTCAACATATTTCTGAAAGGCAGAACCCCAAGACATAAATAAATAAATATTAAGAATTGAGAAATCTCAATTTTAAAGAAATAAAATTAAACTAGCATAACTTATATGAAAATATCTTTAATATTAATAATTATGTGATTATCAAAGAGATAAAGGAAAGAATATAGAGAGCAGATACTTATGTAAGTAAGCAATCTGGTTCAAGCAAACTATGGATGAGTGGAATTGAATGAGTCATTTAGTAGTCTTGGAAATAAATACATAAACATGAAAACAAGCCAATTGATGACAGAGGTCAGGTTTTGAAAAGAAAATTAGTGGATTGGAAGATAATCCTGTAGACCATATAAAACACAGCACAGAGATACAAGAAGATGCAATGAAAGCAGATAAACAAGACTGGGTGAAGGTGCCAGTGTGAGTGTAATTGGAATTCAAAGCCAAATTTCCAAAATTATGGTGGGAATAGTTAAAAAAGAAGTTAAACTGAAAGTCATGCCAAATTCTTAACAATAAGAAAAACAAAGTCAGACAGATTGTACTTAAACCTCAGGATATCAAGTACAAAGTAAAAGAGTTAATAGTTATAAGAAAGACAAGACTAAGCCGGGCAGTGGTGGCGCACGCCTTTAATCCCAGCACTTGGGAGGCAGAGGCAGGCAGATTTCTGAGTTCGAGGCCAGCTTGGTCTACAGGGTGAGTTCCAGGGCAGCCAGGGCTACACAGAGAAACCCTGTCTCGAAAAAAAAAAAAAAAAAGACAAGACTATCTTGAAAAAAAAATTAAAACCGTGATGTACTTTCAGCTATAATAGATGTATGACACTAGATCTTCAATCTGATAAGAGAAGGCAACCTTCAACTTAGATCTTCATTTTCAGCTAAAATATTATTTCACCACAAGGCTAAATACAGGCATTCTTAAAAGTGAGGAAATCATACATGAATTAGGGTGATATTTCAGTAACAGAACTCAGAAGAATGAGGAAAGAAATTCATATAGTATAAAATGGTAAAGTTAGCAAATATTACTTTATTTTATTCTTTATTCTTTTTCTTTACTCGTCTCTCATACAATACATCCAAACCAAAGTTCCCCCTCCCTCCACTCCTCTTAGATCCCACCCCCCAACCACTGCCTTCTCTATTCCCACAGATCCACTGTTCCTCTGTTTCCTTTCAGAACAGATCAGGCCCCCTAGGGATATCAACTGAACATGACATAACAAGATACAATAAGACTAGGCACAAACCCTCACAACAAACCAAATAATCCAATTAAGAATGGGGCACAGAGTTAAACAGTGAATTTTCAACAAAGGAATTGTAAATGGCCAAGAAGCACTTAAAGAAATGTTCAAAGTCCTTAGTCATCAGGGAAATGCAAATCAATATGACCCTGAGATTCTAACTTATACCAGTCAGGATGGCTAAGATCAAAAACTCAAGTGACAGCATGTGTTGGCGAGGATATGAAGAAAGAGGAACACTCCTCCATTGCTGGTGGGATTGCAAACTGGTACAAACACTCTAGAAAGCAGTTCCTTCAGAAAACTGAAGACCCAGCTACACTACTCCTGGGTATATACCCAAAAGATACCGCACCATTCCACAAGGACACATGCTACACTATGTTCATAGCAACCTTATTTGTAATAGCCAGAAGTTGGAAACAACCCAGATGTTTCTCAACAGAAGACTGAATGCTAACAATGTGGTTCATTTACACAATGGAATACTACTCAGCTATTAGAAACAAGAACATCATGGATTTTGCAGGCAAATGGATGGAACTAGAAAATAGCATCCTGAGTATGTACTCATTGATAAGTGGATGTTAGCCATACAATGAAGAATACCCATGATACAACCCGCAGACTCAAAGAAGTTAAACAAGAAGGAAGGCCCAATCGAGGAAGCTTGAGTTTCACTTAGAAGGGGGAACACAATAGTCATGGGAGACAGAGGAAAGGAGGGACCTGCATGGAAGAGGGGGTAGGTGTGGAATGGAAGGCAGGACAGGTATAGGGGAAGACTGGAAAGAGGCCAAGAGGGCCAGGAGAATGAATGGAAATCTGTAGCTGCTTAGGGTGGGGTAGGGGTAGGGTGGGGAGGTGGGAGAAATCTCTAGGAAGTCCCAGAGACCTAGGATGGGGAGACTTCCAGGAGTCAATGAGGATGACCTTAGCTGAGATGCCTAATAGTGAAGATATGGAACCAGAAGAGGGTACCTCCTGTAGCCAGGCAGGACCCCCAGGGGAGTGATAAGGACACTCACGTGCCCACAAAAGTTTCAACCCAAAATTTGTCCTGTCTAAAAGAAATTCAGGGTCAAAGATGGAACGGAGACGGAAAGAATAGCCAAGAATAATCTACACAACTTGAGACCTATCCCATGGGCAAGCACCAATCCCTGATACTATTAATAGTACTGTTATGCTTGCAGACAGGAGACTAACATAACTGTCCTTTGAGAGGCTCCACCTAACACTTGACTGAAACAGATGCAGATACCCACAGCCAAGCATTGGATGGAGTTCAAAGACTCTTGTGTAAGAGTGGTGGGAAAGATTGTGGGCCCAAAAGGAACCTCACAGGAAAACCAACAGAGTCAACTAACCTGGACCCTGGGAGCTCTCAGAGACTGAGCCATGAACCAAAGAGCATACATGGGGGTAAACCAAGGCCCCCATCACATATGTAGCAGATATCTCCAGCAACTGGAATAGAGGCTCTCCCAGAAGCTGTAGTCTCACTGTGGTATCTATTCTCTAATAAGGCTGCCTTGTCTGGCCTCAGTAGGAAAGGAGGCACCTAATCCTACAGAGACTCCATTGCCAGGATGGGGGTGTGTGTGGAATACCCATGGGGGCCCACCTTCTAAAAGGGAAGGAAGGAGGGAAGACCAGGAGGGGTCAAGGTTTGGGATGTAAATAAAGAAAGGGAAAGAAAAGAAATGTAGCTAAAGCAAAACAGAAATATATGACTTTCTAACTAGAGGGAAGAAAGGGGAGGGGGGATTTCCTTCCCAATCAATTAGAACATTGGAAAGAAAAAAGAAAACCACAAACTATTGTGATTAAAAATAAGCTAAAATATACTAGTAATACATAATGGTATTTAAAGTTTAGTACCATTGATGCGATGTTTTGAAAATGAAAAAATAGATAATTTTCATGTGTGTGTGTGTGTGAATCTCATTGACCAAACAAGCAAACGATGAATGACTGTACCTGGCAGAAGGAAAGGTAGAAGAGAATAGAAGTGGAAAACAGAGAGGACCTTGACTGTAGATTTTATTTCTTTTCCAGTTGATGTGGCAAATGCGATGAGAGCTAAGTACGTCACAACTGTAGTTTTCTAGGCATTTACAATAATTGTGCATAAACTCTCAAAGAAATACAAAATATGTGAAAGATCTAAGTTTTAGTAAAGTTGTATATACACAGGATAGTGTTTTGTGAAAAACAATTAAGCCAGAATGCTTTTTTCCTCGTGAAATAATTGTATTTAAACTGATAGCCAATGTTTGACATCAGTAACTTTCTTAGTAACCATGGGGACTTTAAAAAAATTATTCTCTCATTCATATTATCCTGACCACAGTTTCCCCTCCCTCTACTCCTCTCAGTCCCTCCCCACCTGTCCTCTCCCCTAGAATGATTCCTCCTCCATTTCCTGTCAATAAAACAGAGACGGCCTCCCAGGGATATCAACTGAACAAGCCATAATAAGTTATAATACGACTAGGCACAAACCCTCATAGCAAGACTGGACAAGGCAGGAAAAGGATCCCAAGAGCAAGCAAAAGAGTCAGAGACATCCTCCACTCCCACTCTTAAAAGTCCAACAAAAACCCCAAGCTAAATAACCATGGCATGTATGCAGAGGGCCTGGTGCAGACCCGTGCAGGCTCCATGATTACTGTTTCAGTTTCTGTGAGTCTCTATGAGGCCTGCTTAATTGATTCTGTTGGTTGTGTTTTCCTGGTGTCCTCAACCCCTTTGACTCCTACAATCCTTCCTCCCTATCTTCTGCAGGAAGCCTCTTTGATGACAGTTGAGCTGAGTACCCATCTATGAGTAAAGCAAAATATCATTAGGAATCATTGTACTGTTCTTCCCCCACCCCCACACTTTGGCTGGTTGTGTTGGGTTCTATCCTAGGTCTCTGGGCTATCCATCCTCTTGTTTCTGGCCATCAAGGCAGTGTCAGGGGTGGACTCCAACTCTGTAGCATGGGTCTCAAATTGGACCAGTCATCCATTGGCCATGTCCATGAGGTCTCTGCCACCATTACCCCAGCACATCTTGTAGGCAGGACAAATTGTAAGCCGAAGGTTTTGTGTCTGAGTTGATGTCCCAGTCCCACCACTGGAAGCCTTGCCTGAATATAGAAGATGGTCAGTTCAAGTTCTGTATCCCCTATTACTAGAAATCTTTGCTGAAGTCACCCCTATAGACTACAGGAAGTTTCTACTTCACTAGGTTTCCACAATCCCCCATATTGGGAGAGCCCAATTACAGTTGTATAGTTCCTAGTACTCTTTCCTTCCATCCCTCTCCCCATTACCTCCTGGTCCTTACTGTTCTGACCCCTAATTGCCCCCAGTCCACCCACAAAATCTATTCCATTTCTTCTTTCCAAGGATACCCATGTGTCCCCCTTGAGCCCTCACTGGTACTTAGCCTCTCTGGTTCTATGAATTACAGCATGATTATCCTTTACTTAGCAGCTAATATCTGCTTATAAGTGAGTACAGACCATGTTTGACTTTCTGGGACTGGGTTACTTCATTGAGGATGATTTTTTTTTCTAGACTCTGAAAATTTTCTGCCTTTTTAAACAGCTGAGTAGAACTCTATTTTGTAAATTTATCACATTTTCTTTATCCATTATTCAGTTGAGGGACATCGAGATTGTTTCTAGTTTCTGGCTATTATGAATAAAGCTGTTATGAACATAGTTATGCAAGTGTCTTTGTGGTAGGGTGCTGCATCCTTTGGGGTTTTGCCCAAAAGTGGTATAGCTGGTTGTTGAGGTAGATCAATTTTCAGTTTTCTAGGGAATCACCATATTGATTTCCATAGTAGCTATACAAGTTTGTACTCCCACCAGCAATGGAGAAGTGTTCCCCTCGCTCTACATCCTCACTAGCATAAGCTGCAACTAGTGTTACTGATCTCAGCCATTCTGCCAGGTGTAAAGTAGAATCTCAGAGTTGTTTCTATTTGCATTTCCCAGATGGATAAGGATGTTGAACATTTCTTTAAGCATTTCTCAGCCATTTGAGATTCTTCTGTTGAGAATCCTCTGTTTAGATTTGAACCCAATGTTTAAGAGGATTATTTGGTTTGCTGATGCGTAGTTTCTCAAGTTCTTTATATATTTTGGATATTAATCCTCTGGCAGAAGTAAAGTTGGTGAAAAACTTTTCCTGTTTTGTAGGCTGCCATTTTGTCCTATTGATGTTCTTTGTCTTACAAAGGCTTTTCAGTTTCATGTGGTAACATTTACTAGTTGTTGATTTTAGTCCCTGCATTAATGGTTTTCTGTTCAGAAAGAGTTGTCCTACGTCGATGTGTTAAAGGCTATTCCCCAATTTCTCTTCTATCTGGTTCAGTGTACCCATTTTATGTTCAGGCTTTTGATCTATTTAGAGTTGAGTTTTATGCAGGGAGATAGGTGTGGACTTATATGCTTTCTTTACATGCAGACACTTAGTTTGTCCAGCAACATTTGTGGAAGATCCTGTCTTTTATCCATTATGTATTTATGTCTTCTGCATCAAAACCTAGGTGTTCATATGTGTGCAGATTTACATTTAGGTCTTCAATTCGATTCCATTGATCAGCCTGTCTGCTTTCATGCCAAAACTATGCAGTTTTTATTGCTGTAGCTCTGTATCACTGTTTGAAATCAGGGATGCTGATACCTCTGGAAGTTCATTTATTATAACAGGATTGTTTAATTATCCTGGGCTTTTGCTTTTCCATATGAAGTTGAGTTTTGTCCTTTCAAGGTCTGTAAAGAATTGTGTTGGAATTTTGATGGGAAGTGCATTGAATCTGTTGATTGTTTTTTGTAAGATGGCTGTTTCAACTATGTTAATTGTATTGATCTATGAGCATGGGAAATCTTTTCATATTCTGATATCTTCTGCAATTTCTTTCTTCAAAGAATTGAAGTTCTTGTCACACAAGTCTTCATCCGCTTGGTTAGAGTTACCCCAACATATCTCATGTTATTTGTGGCTATTATGAAAGGTGTTGTTTCCCTTAATCCATTTCTCATCTGCATATAGGAGGCCTACTGATTTTTGTGAGTTAATCTTTTATCTAACCAATTCAGTGAAGGTTGTTATCAGCTGTAGGAATTCCCTGGTAGAATTTTTGGTTTTGCTTATGCATAATATCATATCTTTTGCAAATAACAGTACTTTGACTTCTTCCTTTCCAATTTGGTCCTTTTGGTCTACTTCAGTTGTCTTATTGCTTTAGCTAGAACTTCAAATATTATACTTAATAGATGTGGAGAGAGTGGACAGCCTTGTCTTGTTCCTGCTTTTAGTAGAATTGTTTTGAGTTTGTCTCCACTTAATTTGATTTTGGATATAGGTTTGCTGTAAAATGCCTTTATTATTTTTAGGTATGTCTGTTTTTATCAACCATACGTACAATTTCAAGGTACCTAATACCCAACATTTTATTTTCCTTCTCCTCCAAGTTGAGAAATGGTATACTTTAACCCATGCATAATGTTGTCACTGCAAATATCTGCAACTGCAATTTCTTGTCCTCACAATAAGAAAAAATTTTGAAAAATTCACCCTTTGGCATTGTATTTACTATCTCTAGCATGATCCACTGGCTGGATTGCTTCTGAAAGTAATTCTTGTAACTTCTGCCAGGGAAGCAAATTTGCTGACTGCAGAAGTTCATCTCTCCCTCTGCTCCTCGAAATCCAATTCCTCAGTTGCATCTCCAACTCTATAGCAGAACACCTGCTGCAGACTTCACCAATTCTGCACCCTGACATCTCCATCTCTGGAGGATCACACAGATCTGCACCTCCAGATATTTTTTTCCTGCCCACTGTTTTATCCAAGCCCCAAACTCTAGGAGGCCCTCCCTGGAAACAACACACAACCACCATACCCTCTGAAGAACTAGAGATGAAACAAAAACAAAGGAACAAAGCACCCACCCAACAAAGATAAGAGCACATATCAGCCCTTAGAATTACAACCATCCAAATCCCAGATGCCTATACATTATCATAAAAATACAATCAATTACAGCAAGGACAATATGTCTCCACTACAACCCAGCAAATCTACCACAGCAGGCCCTACACATTCTAGCATAGCTGACACACAAGTAAAAGACCTTAAAAGAGCCTTCATGCATATGACAGAGGTCCTTAAAGAGAAAAATGAATAAATCCCTTAAAGAAATTTGTGAAAACACAACAAATAGTAAAGGGGGAGGAATAAAAACAGGTTATACTGGAAAGTGGAAACAGAATCAATAAAGAAAATTAAAGAAAATCTAGAAATGAAAAGTTTAGGAACTCAACAGGAGCTACAAAATAAGCTTTATTAACACAATACAAGGGATGAGAGAGTGAACTCAGACATTGAAGACATAATAAAAGAAATGGATGCATGGGTCAAAAAATATTAAATCTAAAAAAAAAAATCCTTGCACAAAACATCCAGGAAATCTGGGACACTAAGAAAAGACTGAAACTAAGAATACTAGTAACAGAGGAAGGGGAAACCCAGGTCAAAGGCACAGAACATGTCTTCAACAAAATCAAAGAAGAAACTTTTCCTAACCTAAAGAAGGAGATGCTGACAAAGATACACAAGAATATGGACACAGAACACCAAAGAGAATGAACCTGAAAAGAAAGTCTCTCCTTAGGACGTAAAAATCAAAACATTAAATGTACAGAACAAAGAACAAAGAAAGAATATTAAAAAGATGCAAGGGTAAAAGACCAAATAACAAATAAAGGCAGACTTATTATAATTATACTTGACCTCTCAATGGAGACTCTAAAAGCCAGAAGGGCTTTTGTGCTGCAGACTTTAAGAGACCACACATGCCAGCCCACACTGTAATATCCAGCAAAATTTTCAATCACCATAGATGGAGAAAATAAAATATTGTATGATTAAAACCAAATGTAAACACCATATCTCTACAAATCTAGTCCTACCGAAGGTTCTAGAAAGAGGGGGACAAAAAGTGACCACAGACTTTGGACACAAAGCAAGTCTCAACAGATGACAAAAATTTGAAATAATATCCTGCATCCTATCTGACTACCATTTATTAAGCCTGGACTTCAACAACAATAGAAACAACAGAAAGCTGTAAGCTCATGGATACTGAGCAATGCTCTACTGAATGATTCCTGAATCAAAAAGAAATAAACAACAATTTTAGACTTTCTATTATGCAATAAAAATGAATACATAGCATACCCAAACTTATGGGACACAATGAGGCAAGTTCATAGCACTGAGTGCCTATATAACATAGTTAGAGATATCTCATATTATAATTTTTTTCTTTCTTTCTTTTTACACTCCAGATTTTATTCCCCCCTATCCACCATCCAACTGTTCCACATTCCATAACTCCTCCCCACCCCACCCCACCCCCGTCTCCACGAGGATGTCCCTACCACCCACCCCACACCCAACCAGACCTCTAAGCTCCAAGTCTCTTGAGGGTTAGGTACATCTTCTCTGACTAAACCCAGACCCAGCAGTCCTCTGCTGTATATGTGTTGAGGGCCTCATATCAGCTGATGTATGCTGCCTGGTTGGTGGTCCAGTGTCTGAGAGATCTCAGGGGTCCAGGTTAATTGAGACTTCTGGTCCTCCTACAGAGTCACCCTCCTCCTCAGCTTCTTCCAGTCTTCCTGATTCAACTACAGGGGTCAGCAGCTTCTGTCCATTGGTTGGGTGCAAATATCCGCATTTGACTTTTTCAGCTGCTTGTTGGGTATTCTGGCGTGTGGTCAAGATAGATCCCTCTTTGTGAGCGCTCCATAGGCTCATTATAAGCTCAAGAACAACAAGAAGAAATCACACCTAGGAGGTATAAATACCAAGAAACAATCAAACTTAGAACTAAAATATCAATAAAATTAGAAACAAACAAAATTAGAAACAATACAAAGAATCAATGAAACAAACTGTTGGTTCCTTGAGAAAATCAATAATATTGACAAACCATTATCCAAATTAATTAAAATACACACTGAGAATATCCAAATTTACAAAATTAGAAACAAAAAGAGGGGCATAAAAATAGACACTGAGGAAATCCAGAGAATCATAACAAAAAACTTTTAAAAACCTATTCCCCACCATATTGAAAAATGTAAAAGAAGTGGGTAATGTTTTCAATGTATACCACTCACCAAAGTTAAATCAAATCACATAAGCAATTTAAACAGACTGTACTGGCTGGTTTTGTGTCAACTTGACACAAGCTGGAGTTATTACAGAGAAAGGAGTTTCAGTTGAGAAAATGCCTCCATGAGATCCAGCTGTAAGGCATTTTCTCAATTAGTGATCAAGGGGGGAGGGCCCCTTGTGAGTGGTACCATCTGTGGGCTGGTAGTCTTGGGCTCTATAAGAAGGCCAGCTGAGCAATTCAGAAGAAGCAAGCCAGTAAGAAACATTCCCTCCATGGCCTCTGCATCAGCTCCTGCTTCCAGACCTGCTTGAGTTCCAGTCATGACTTCCTTTTGTGATGAACAGCAACATGGAAGAGTAAGCTGAATAAACCCTTTCCTCTCCAACTTGCATCTTGGTCATGATGTTTGTGCAGGAATAGAAACCCTGACTATGGCACAGACCTATACTCCTAAATGAAATAGAAGCAGTCAGTAAGTAAGACTCTCCCCCCCCCCGCGCCAAAAAATCCCAGTACCAGATGGTGTTAATGCAACATTCTATCAGACTTTCAAAGAATTAATGCCAATACCCCATAAATTGTTCCACAAAATAGAAACAGAAGGGGTATTCCCCAGTTTGTTTTTCAAGGCCACATTTAATCTGATATACAAACCACATAAAGGCCCAACAAAGAAGGAGAGTTGTAGACCATTTTACCTTATAAGCATAGATGCAAAATATCTCAATAAAATACTTGCAAACCGAATCTAAGAAGATAGATATAAAACATCACTTCTCGGCATTGTCGCTAAGATCAAGTGTAGAAGATATAAAACAGATCATTCATCATGATCAAATAGGTTCATTCCAGAGATGTTAGGGATGGTTCAAAATACATAAACTGATAATTGTACTCTGATGTATAAACAAGGTGAAAAACAAAAACCACATGATCATTTCTTTAGGTGCAGGAAGGGCCTTTGACAAAATCTAATACCCTTTTATGGTAAAAAGTCCTGGGATGACTAGAGATAGAAGGGCATCACTAAACCCAATAAAGGCAATTTACAGGCTAGCCTGTGGTCAACTTCATCTTAAATGGAGAGAAACTCAAAGCAATTCCACTAAAATCAGGAACAAGACAAGGTTGTCCACTCCATAGGTGTTGAATATAGTTCATGGAATCTTAGCTAGAGTGGTATGACCACTGAAGGAGATCAAGGGAGTAAAAATTAGAAAGGAAGAAGTCAAAGTATATTCAGTTGCAGATAATATGATAGTATACACAAAGGATTTTTAAAATTCTGCAAGAAAACTTCTACAGCTGATAAACACTTTCAACAAAGTAGCTGGATACAAATAAACTCACAAACATTGGTAGCCAAATGATAAATGGACTGAACAAGAAATCAGGGAGATAACACCTTTTACAATAGCCTTGACTAAATATAAAATATCTTGGGGTAACTATAACCAAGCAAGTGAAAGACGGGTATGATTAAAAACTTGAAGTCATTGAAGAAAGAAATTGAAGAAGATATCAGAAGATGGAAAGATTTCCAATGGTCATGGATCAGTAGGATTAACATGGTAAAAATGATCATCTTGCCAAAAGCAATCTACAAATTCAATGCAACCCCATCAAAATGTTAACAAAATTCTTCACATATCTTGAAAGGATAATTTTTAATTTCACATATAAACACAAAATACCAAGGATAGTTTTCTAAGACAATCCTAAATAATAAGTGAACTGCTGGAGATATCACCATCCCCAATTTCAAGTTGTACTACAGAGGTATGGTAATAAAAATCAGCATGGTATCGACACAAAAACAGACAGGTTGATCAACAGAATTAAATTGAAGACCACAACATAAATCTATACACCTATGGACACCCAATTTTTGACCAAAGAAGCCAGAAACACACACTGGATAAAAGACAGTATTTTCAACAAACGATGCTGGTCAAACTTGATGTCTACATATAGAAGAATGCTAATAGGTCTACACCTATCACCTGTACAAAACTCAACTCCAAATGAATCAAAGACCTCAGCATAAAACTAGATAACCATGGGCCTGATAGAAAAGAAAGTGTGGAATAGCCTTCAACTCATTGGCAAAGGAAAAGATTTTCTGAACAGAAAATTGTTAGCAGTGGGACTAAGATCAACAATTAATAAATGGAACCTCATGAAACTGAGAAGCTTCTCTAAGGCAAAGGACCCTGTCATTCAGACAAAATGGCAGCTTAGAGAATTGTAAAATATTTTTACCAACTGCACATCCGATAGAGGGCTAACAAACTTAAGAAACTGGATAGTAAGAAAACAAATAGCCCAGTTTTTTAAAAGAGAGAGAGAGAGAGAGAGAGAGAGAGAGAGAGAGAGAGAGAGAGAATTCTCAACAGAAGAGTCTCCAATGGCTGAGAAATACTTAAAGAAATACTCAACATCCTTAGCCAGCTGCAAATCGAAACTACTTTGAGATGTCATTTTACATCCATCAGAATGGCTAAGATCAACACAACAAGGGACAGGTAATGCTGTGGAATCCATAGCTAATGCTATGGAAATCAGTGTGGTAGTTCCTTGGGAAGTGGGAATCAGTCTACCTCAAGATCCAGTTATACTACTCCTGGGCATGTAACCAAAGGATGCTTCATCCTTCCACAGGACTACTTGCTTAGTCATGTTCATTGGTGCTCTATTCATAATAGCCAGAAACTGGAAACAACCTACATCTCCCTCACCAGGGCAGTGAGTGTATAAAGAATATGCAGTACATTTATACCATAGAGTTTCACTCTACTATTTAAAAATGAGTTCATGAAATTTGCGGGTAAATGGATAAAACTAAAGAAAAATAATACTGACTGAAGTAATCCAGACCCAGAAAGGCAAATACAGCATGTATTCATTTATATGTAGATATTAGCTGTTAAGTCAATGATAGCGAAGATAAAACCTATAGAACCACAGAGAATAAATATATAAAGGGTCCAAGGAGTACAGGTAGAGTTCATTAGAAAATAGAAATATAACAGTTCTGGATGGATTTGTCTGGGGGCTGGAACAGCAGGGTCAAGTGGGTGGAGCAAATAGAGAATGAAGGAGGGAATATTGGGAGAGATGGCTAAATTAAGGGCTTTTGGAAGGGTAGTATGAAAACCTAATGTAGTCTAAGCATCTTAAAATGTATATATAAATAAAAGCAGTCTGAATGAATTACCAAGGAATAGGGAAGACAGAGCCGCAACTGTGAATATCTTGTCATTAAATGAAGCTTCTAATACCAGGATTGGATTACATCTAATTCAGTTGTCAACCAAAGGGGTCCCATGGGAATCCGCACACAACCCAGGCTGTTGGCAAGACTATAGATTGCTCTCCACAAAATGACAGAGAATCCCCATTGCTGAAGACAACACCTGCACAACACATTGAGCACGGAAATGTCAAGCTGGTGCCTACATAGAGCCTTCTTCCTTATGTCTAGTGTGTTTGATACAGGATGGTACTCTGTATGCTACTTAAAGAGAAACATAAGCACCAAGCCAGCCACAATCCCTTTGATCCACAGTGGTGTCCTGTCTGCTAGGGAAACAGTGGGACAAAGTTTGTGGGAGTAACCAATCAACATCTGATTTGACTTAAGGCGCACTCCAGGATACTGTGTAGGTAACCAAGTACCAGAGGCTAGAAACGTCAGGGACTCAGAGTAAAACCAACTACTACTAGCCAAAGGAAACAAACAAGCATAGTGATAAAATGACTCCTAATGACATTCTGCTATGCTCATAGCTCAGTGCTATGCTCAGCCATTATCATATTAGGCAGATGAGGACAAATACATCGACCCACAGCCAGATATTATGCAGAGAGTGAGAGACCTTGGAATACTTTGCCCCAAATGGGATGTCTCCATCAAATCCCTCCCCTCAGAGCTCCTTACAAGGGTACCTTGTGGAAGAGGAGATGGAGATAGTTTAAGAAACAGAAAAGATGGACAACACTAAAAAACCAAGGCTCTCTAAATCAACATGCGCAAAGCTAATATGAACTCACAGGGCCTATACAGGTCTTCAGCAGGTCCTTTGGGTGTATATCATGGCTTCTAGTTTAGTGCTTCTATTGGATTTCTGAGTGGGCTCTTTTCCTTTTGTCTATCTTGTCCAAATTCATTGTGATAGTTTTTTGTTTTATCTTATTATATTTGACTTTCTCGTATTTTAAATTATCCCTCAGAAGGCAGCTTTTTTAAAAAATGAGTGACAGAAGAGGACGGGAAGTGAGGAGGAGCTGAGAGCAGTCGAAGGGTGGGAAGCCATAATCAGGATATATTATGTGAGAAAAGGATCCATTTTCAATTTAAAAAAAAGGAAACAAAAAAGAATGATCCTTGAAGGACTAGCCTGAATCAACATATAACCCTTGAAGCTTTTAAGTCCATGCCATAGGCATAATGACTACATTCACATTCTTTGCCTTATTTTGCTCTTACCAAATTAATAGATGAAGGAGGGTTTATTTTTGAAAGACAGTCTCAAATAGCACAGGCTAACTCCCAACTTGCTATATAGTCAAGAATGACTTTGAACTTCTGATCTGCCTGCTTCCACCTCCTAAGAGCTAAGAGTACAGCTGCACATTACCACACCTAGATTTTAGAATGCTAGAAACTTGAAACTAGAGCTCTGAGCATACTAAGCAAAGTCCTTTACCAACTGAGCTACATTTACATCCTCTACTGTATAGCTTTTAAAAAGTTTTCACCAAAAATCCTATCAAGGTATTTTGTAGACATAGACAAACTGATTCTAAAACGTATATGAACAGGTAGCAGCCCCAGAGCAGCCATCATAATCTTAAGAAAGAATGATAAAAAAAAAAAAATCTTTCCACCCTTTCAATCAATTATTTCTCTTTTTTCATTATTTAGGAATTTCATGTATGCATATAGTGTGTTTTGAATAAATCTCCCCATGATCCCACTCCCAGCTCCATCCTTATCCCACCCACCACTTTTCATTATCAATATCATGTGCTCTTTTCTGTTTGAAGCCCACTCAGTACACTTGGCACTGCCAGTCCATTCATGGGTGTAGGACCATCTATTGGAACATCAGTGGGCTCGTAGGGCCCACATCATTAAAAAAAATTAGCTCTCCCTCCCCCAGTAGCCATCAACTGTCAAAAGTTCCTCAGCTAGGGGAAAGACTTCAGGAGCATCCTAGCATCCACATATGAGAGAGAAGATGCAACATTTGTCGTTCTAATTTTATTTTTCTCTCAAGCAGATAAAATTCTTTTGTGTATATGAGTCACATTTTAATCATCAATTCATCAGTTGATGGACATTGAGCCTGTTTCCATTTCCTGTCTATTGTCAATAGAACGACACTGAACATGAGCAGGTATCTCTGTTGTAGAGTCCTTTGGCATTATGATCAAGACCATAGGGTTAATGTATTTCTATCTTTTTGAGGCACCTCCACAGTGGCATCCCTACTAGTTGGACCAGTTTTTACTCCCACTAACAATGAATTAGTATTGCCTTTCCCCCCACATCTCCATCAGATTTTGTTTTCACTTCATGTTTTCTAAATCTTAGCTATTCTGACTGGGGTAAAATGAAATTTCCATGTAGTTTTAATTTGCATTTCCCTGATGGCTAAGGATATTAAACATTAAATAAATTCTCCTTCGTTTGCATTTCTTCTTTTGAGAACTTTGTTTCGTTTCATGCGATGATTTTGAATAGAATTGTTTGCTTTCTTGGTGTTTTGATTTTTTTCTTTGTTTAAAGTTTGTCTAGTAATGACTTTATCTATTTCTCAGTGTGTATGCTTCCTATTCACTCCAGTGATGATGTCCTTTGCTAGACAGATGCTTTTTAGATGCCTATAGTAGTTTTTTGTTAATTATTGGTCTTAAGAGGGTCCTGTTTAGAATGGACGTTCCTGTGCCTATTAACTGAAGCTTACTCCATGGCTTCTTCTTTATCAGGTATAAGATCTTCCACTGAGGTTCTTGATTCACTTGGGTTTGAGTTTTGTGCAGAAGGAGAGAGAAGGATCAGGTTTCAGAGTTCTACATGTAGCCATCCAATTTGCCCAGCACCATTTTTTGGAAGATGTTTTCTTTTTCCCAACGTGTCATCTATCAATAACCAGGCGGCTGTATGAACATGGGTTCTAAGTGGGTCCTCAATTTTATTTCATTGATCAATAAGTCTGTTCTTATGCCAATACCAGGTGGCATATTTCATTATACTGTATGTTATTACAGGAATTCTGTAGTATAACTGAAAATCAGGGATGGCAGCATCTCTGATGGGGATTCCTTTATTCAGGAATGTTTGATTATCATGGACCCTTTGTGTTTTCAAACAAAGTTGGCGATTATCTCTTCAATTTATGGGGAAAATTGTCTTGGAGTTTTTAGTGAGATTATATTGAATATGAAGATTGCTTTTGGTAGGTATGTATTTTCACAATATTAAACCATGAGCACAAGATGTCTTTTTATCTTCTGGTATCTTCAATTTCTTTTCTCAATGCCATAAATGTGTTCTCTCTCTCTCTCTCTCTCTCTCTCTCTCTCTCACACACACACACACACACACACACACACACACAATTACCTCACTTTCCCCTTCCAGTTCCTCCCCCAAACCCTCCCTGGACCTCTCCTATACCCCCCACACTCAGTTGATAACCTCTTTTTCTTTGCTTATTACTGTTACATGCATATTTGTGTATATATTATATATATGCATATATATGTATTCTGTGTATGTATACATGTGTATAAACAAGTACATACAAATATATCTGTTGAATCCATCTTGTTGTTTGTGTCTACATGGTTTCAAAGATGATTATCTGTGCTAGGCAACCTGATGTGGAAACATTAAGGGTTCTTTGGAAAGTCAGTTGTGTTGGATGGTGTTTTGCTGGGGCAAACACGTGAAGGAACATTTTCCTGAAGTGGACACAAGGGAAAGGCTAAGGCAGATTCATGAAGGGATGTTTAGCTGAAGCAGACACAGGAGAAAGGATGTTCTGCTAAAGCAAGCACGTGAGAGGACACTCGAGGAAGAATTAGCTAACGATACACACGTATTGGTCTACCTTACACTGCACATGTATTGGTCTGCCTTACATTGTGTACTTGAGCTTCATTTGTAAGGACTCCATAAAGAGAAATGCACCAAAAAAGCATCTGGAGGTGTGCTGCCATTTCTTGCTGCTTCCTCAGACTCAGGCTGATTGGCAGAGTGATGTCAGCTGAGGCAGACACACATGCTGAGACAAGATACATGCTGAGGCAAGACCAGTGGAGGATGTGTGATGTTTGGACGGTATAAATAGGACTTGATGGACAGTGATGGAGGCTGAGCTAGGCCTGCTTGCATAGCTGAGCACATGTTGGTCTGAGTCTTCACTGATCTGCACTTTGCTGAGAAAGGCACGGCCCAAAATTTCTCCTGGCATTCCTCCGGGTCCCTCCTGCTGACTTGTGCCAGGCTGAGGACTGGCTGTCTCTGCTGGATAGTGCCACCCACTGTTGCTGATCTGCGAAGTGTTTGTATATGTGTATTGAGCTGTCTCTGCCAACCTGTGAACTGAACTCTGGATTTCCAGAAAACACAGACAGGAGTTGCTCCAAAGAACCATTTCTAAACAGGTCCACTTCCCCTGTATCCTTTCTTTCCCACGACCTCTGGTGGGTGGTGGGCTAAAAGGGAGGTTAAAGCTTTTAAGAACCATCATTAAAAATAAAGGTTGAAAAAATTAAAGTTACAGCAACCAATAAGAGGGCTCATGCCTGGGAGAGGTTAATTCTCATTCTTCCACTAGTCAACAGCTGCCTGTTGTTCTTTGTCTAGGATAAGACCTCACAAAATTTCCCCCCTTCCATGTTACCATATCCATTGATATTGGTTTTATTCTAGTCTTGTTTATGCAGCCATTTCTGGAGAAACTACTTCACAGACAACTTCATAGTATTCTGGCTCTTCCAATCTATCTGACCCCTCTTTGTGATGTTTCCTGTGCCATAGATTCAGGAGCTGTCATGTAGATATATCCCTGGGGCTGAGCTCCTCATGATCTATTGATTTCTGCATTGTGTCTGATTGTGGTTTTCTGTGATAGCCTTCATTTTCCTGTAAGAGAGACTTCTTTGACAAAGGGTAGTAACTATACTTGTCTGTGCATATGAGGATAGGAATTAGAAGGCAGTAAGGAATTATACTTCTCTAGCGAAATGGCAATAAAAGATTCTTTCCTAAGACATGTGGCCTCACTAGCCACAGGAATCTGGCTAGGTGTGTAGTACCAGGCATGATTTCCCTCCTGTTGAGTGGCCCTTAAGTGTATTTGTACAACTCTATCTATTCCCTGGTAAGGTTTCTTCCAAGGTCTGTTTGTATGAGATTATTGTGAATAACAATGTTTTCATTTCTTTATCAGTATGTTTGTTGTTGGTATATAGGAAGGACACTGATTTTTTTTTTTTTTTTTTTTTTTTTTTGGTTTTTCGAGACAGGGTTTCTCTGTGTAGCCCTGGCTGTCCTAGAACTTACTCTGTAGACCAGGCTGGCCTCGAACTCAGAAATCCGCCTGCCTATGCCTCCCAAGTGCTGGGATTAAAGGCCTGTGCCACCATTGCCCGGCAAGGACCCTGATTTTTATTGGTTAATTTTTCATTTTGTTACTTTGCTGAACATGTTTATTAGCTTCTGAAATTTTCTGGTGGTCTTTGGGGTCTTTTATACATAGAATCATAGTATCTTCAAATAAAGAGACTTTAAATTCCCCCCTTTCCTATTTGGATCTCCTTTATCTCCTTCACTTGTCTTATTGCTCTGATTAAGATTCCAAGCATCATATTACACAGGAGTGGAAAAAGTAGACATAGTTATCTTGCTCCTGATTTTCATGGAAATGCTTCGAGTTTTTCTCTATTTAGCATGATGTTTGAAGATTATTATTTTTAAGTATGAAAATGAATATTTACTTAGCATGAGAAAGAAATCATATTATTATTATGGGGTTGAAAATATAACAGACACAACCAAAAATTTAACTGAGCATTTATATTAACTTCTTGACACACTTAAATAAAATGTTCCCCTATAGTTCCTAATTGCCCTCCTTGTGAGAATTGTTTTGTTATATTTTCTACAGTGCGAAATGTAAGGCAAATTGTTAGAAAAATAGACACAGATCAATGGAACAGAATAGAAAACCCAGAAATAGATTCACAGAAATATGCCCAACTGTGTTTTGACTACTGTGTTGTGTAAATATTAATAGAGAAATAATATGGGTAAGATTGGACTATAAACAAAAGGAGAAAAGAGAAAGAAAAGAAAGGATGAAGAACTTTCACATAAACCCCACACCTTATGAAAATGTTAACCAAAAATGATGAAGGAATGGAAATACAGCCATGAGATCCATTTCCATTGGTGAGTAAAAAACCATGGTGCACCTGTACCAGTGAATACTATTCAACAGGAAGATAGTGACCTGCTGATACATGCAACAATTGGAATGGAATTGCTCATAATAATAGTAACCTAGGCTCAGAAAGACACACAATGCATGTCCTCTCTCATATACAAAACCTAAATCTGATACTTTTTTATTTTTGCATTAGTTAGGAGTATCTTAAGTGACCAAAACAGCTAGAAAGAGCCTATGAGAGGGGAGAGGAGAAGAGACCTTAACATGGGGAGAGAATAATAGGGCATGGGTGATAAGAAGTAGAGGAAGTGTGCACAAGGCTTTAAGTAAGGAGGGTGTCGGGAGATGGAAGAGAAGAATAGTGTGAGAGTGAGGATTTACCAGATCTAAGAATGTATGAAAAAGCTAAATGTGAACCTACTACTTTGTAAGCTAATTTTTAAACTATAAACATTTTAAAGGAATTCGAATTCTGGTACCCACATGAGTGGCCATTGCTACTACCTTTTATTTAATGCTATAGGATATTAAATAAAAATTCTAGTTCTAGGCATTGGATACTTCCCTATACATCCTTGGCCCCCAAACAACATAAGCTAATTTTACTACAACTGGTTGCCTACCAGAACTAGACTGGAAGATTCTGGCTGAAGACACTGCAGACTTTGGTTGTAGAACATGGAGAATTCAGGTTTGAACTGAGCTGGGAATCCTTACTGGCTGGATTTCCTAGCACTGGAAGGTGCTATGAATACAGCTAGGGGAGAAGAGACATCAACAGTCTTTCCCAGCACAGGTGAAATAATGGGGTGACTGATTGGTCATAATCAACTGCTCTTGGATTGGATTTGAGCGCTTCTCCACGAAAGAAAATGTCATGCCTGGTACTGTAAAAACCTGTCAAAAGCCAGTGGCTATGGAGGGGGGAACTCAACTACTGTTGTTTTGCTAAATGAATATGATGTCAAACAGTCTTTAAACTGGCTGTACACACAGGCCAGTCCTGTTTTCAACCCTGCTCAGGGAAGATTATTTATGCAGTGGACAGCAGTTAATGCAGAGATTCATAGATGATGAAAGTACTAGATAGACGACTGTTGAGTGTTCAGTCCTAAAAGGGATGCCTCCATCATTCCATCACACTCACATGGCTCGAGGATCATCACAGAAGAAAGGAAAGAAAGAACATAAGAGCTGGAAGATGGGCAAAAGTGCTGTGAAACGCCGTTTTTCGGTCATGCACTCTGAATTCACAATAGCTGTGTTTACCTGCACAAGATCTGAACAAGAGCTAGCTTGTCAACATTCTAGCATGGATGCAAGAAAGGGTCTCCATGCCTTGCCTCAGCTGAGGGTTACTGGCTGTTAACAGCTTCTAGGGAAGAGTACTCATTTTTACTTTCAATAGTTTTCCTGTGATCCAATAAAATAATTCCACAGCCATACCTATGCACATGCAAGCAATCCCAATTAAACTCGATGCATTAGTTTTATAAAGACACAAAAGAAAGAAGAGGTCTACAGCAGTAAAAAGAGCTTAAGAGAGGGTAATATGGGGTGAATATTATCGTATCCAGAATACAATATAAACTGTATGGGACTGTATGGTTCATAGGGATTATATACTGTGTGTGTTGCACATATGGTATGGCTTTCTGAAATAGTGCAGTTTTAGAAGAAGAGGGCCTATTAGAGACTGCCAGCTTTTTGTTTGTTTGTTTGTTTAATGTAATTTTATTTATTTTTTTATTTTCATATTTTATTTACATTTCAAATGTTTCCCCCTTTCCAGATCTCCCCTTTGGAACCTCCCCATTTCCTCCGCCCTCTCCCTGCCTCTATGGGGATATTCTCCAACCCACCTCCCCACCCCACCCCCCACCCACTCTCGTCTTCCTTCCTTGACATTCTCCTACACTGGGGGATCTAACACTCTCAGGCCCAAGGGCCTCTCCTCCCCCTGACGGGTAACAAGACCCTCCTCTGCAGTCTTTGTGGCCAGCACTATGGGTCCCTCCATGTGTATTCTTTAGTTGGTGGATCAGTCTCCAGAAATATGGGGGGTCAGGCCAGTTGCCAGTGTTGCTACCTTCCTGGGGCTGCACACTCCCTCAGCTCCTTCAGTCCTTTCTCCAAGCCCTCCATCACTGCCAGCTTTTTAACGACAGGACAAGGTAAGGAAGGATGGAGATGGCAGCAGAGCAGTCCGTTATTCAGCAGTGCTGATGGAACTGTTCTGTGTCTTGATTGTGACAGTGGCGGGGGAATACATACAATGGTATGACATGAAACTAAATAAAGACAAATGAGTATGGTGAAACTGGCAAAATACAAAGATTGGTAGATTCTATCCTATTGATATCCTGCCTGGGACAGTTTTGCCAGATGTAAGTACTGGAGGGAAATGGGGAGATGGTTCAAGAGACCTTCCTGTATTCTTTCTTACAGTTGTATGTTAATCTAAAGTGATGTTAAGACAAAAATCAACATCAGAAATCAGATCTTTCTCTTCACCATCTCCCCTCCAAGCACTTAGCCAATTATTCAACATTCACCCGCAGGCAGACCCTCAGTTCTTTGGACTTTGTATTAATAAAGTTCATTTCCCTTATTCTTTTAGAAAGCCCAGTGCACTATGTGTTGTACTATAAGTTAAATGTAGCTTGTCTCCCAAATTTTTGCAAGCCAGAAGTTTATTCTCCATTATCCTGGGACTGAGGTGGCAGACCTTTTAAGAGGTGGGGACAAACAGTATGTAGCAAAGTCAAAGGACGCATTGATCTTTGAAGGCATTAATGTAGCACTCATGGGACCTTTGGATGGTTTTCCTAAGAATGGGTGTTATAAAAGACAATGAATTGCTCTTTTTTGCTCCTGTCTTGCCGTGTAAACCCTTCCACACACATTTCGATGTATGTGAAGCCATCCACTATGAAGTTAGGCAGAAGCCAGTGCTCTTAGAACTCCAAAAGTATGAGTTTACAAAAGCCCACTCTAGGGTATTTTGTTATAGTACTAGAAAACAGAGTAATAGGTACTACAAGTATCTATGTCATAAATGAAAAAACAGAACTGGGACACATGCCTACCACACAACAGCTGGGGTTAGATTCCAAGGTCCAGGTTCTTTTTATTACTGCCTGTTGTGTAGAAGTCTAGCTACTACTTGACCCGAATATAAGACCATCTCTCTGGAGGAAGATGAATCCAACAGGGATCTGCTCTACTTTCTGAGTGGCAAAAGGTGGAAAAGATTCTGCTCAATCCTACCAAGCAAGTGTGGTTGTTCCAGGACTCATAGACATGAATAGGCTGATTCCGCTATACACTGCAGAGCTACCAGGGACCAGCTTCTCGTCTACCCCTGTTTGGGAGTTTGTTTCCACTTTCGTAGTACAAAGGCAAGGCTGCCTGAAAGGCTGAGAGCACTACTACTTCTTTGAGAGTAGAGAAGAGATTTGGTCCAATAGCTGGGAGCTATAGAAACAGAGACTCAACCCTAAATGATGATGCTCAGGGGTATGATGTTGGTCCAGGGGCCAGGTCTGATCCATGGTCAAAAGGTTTTGCTGTGGGTTGGTAACTACATTGCTTAGGTTTCTGCCATCTTTCCCAGGACAATCATCACTATGCTTTCCTTATTAGCTCTACAGTAGAGCTGCCACAAAGACCAGAGGCAAGGCAGTGCTTAGACCCCATGCTAGGAATCAGTACTTGGGGAATTTATACAGCTCTGAAATTTCCTATAAGACTTTAGATGAGCCATCTCTCCCTCTTGGATCCAATGCCCTCAGCCATAGAATGGGGGAGTCAGACATACGGGTCTCTAAGGCTATTTTAAACACTGCCAACCCTCATAGTTAAGGTTAGCTATAAGACCTGCATGTAAGAAATGCCCAAATCTACCATAGCTCACAAACACTAGAAAAGAAGACTTAGTTGGATTTCTTTTTTTTTTTTCTTGCAAGGCTGTTTATTACCTAACAAAATGTACTTAGTGGTAAATTCGTGACTGTAATATTAAGTGTAGGCTACAAACTGAGAGATTAAAAAAAATAGAATAGGGGTGGGCAGCCCAGAGCTCGAAGTGGGAGGGCTGTGCAAAGGGTCAGCAAGCCCTGAATTCACAGAAGCGTCTCGTAAACAAGGGCACCATTTCTTATTTATGCACCTCCTATGCCCTGTCTGGGTTCTGCGTGGTCCCCACTTCTTGTTAGCTTTTCAGCTGCACACCAGGCCCCAGCTGGCAGTGGCTAATTGCAATCAGCAGGTGAGAAATGTAGGTTCTCCGAAAAGGAATTATCTCCAGTGCTGGGAACCATTCTGGGAAATGTAACAGACCTGGGGAGAGAGGGGGAGATGTTTAAAACCTGAACTTCTGTGAAAAGCATTAATTGAAAAAGACAGCACCGCGCACCAGGAACCCATGACTCACTCGTCTGAAAATATAATGAAGCAACTAAGTGTGGAGGGCAAGGCGAGGGAGAATTTCCATTTCTTCACAAGCAGCTCCTGCCTCGTGTGCATGAGCCCCGCCTGCCCTCTTTTTCCTGGAGACCGGGAAAGCACAAAGGTTTGCTCTCTGTGTTTTGTCCTTTACCTTTATATTTTTCTACATGAGCAAAATCACTTCAGTGAATGAAGGACTTATTTTTTTAATCTTTTAAAGACAGACTTCACCAAATCTATCAGGAAGCTGAAAGTCTTGAGGGATAACTTCGAAACTGGTTCACTGTCTCTTGAGGTCACCCAGCATCCACGTATTCACTGGGACAAGTGCCAAGGAAGGGATGGGACATGGGTGCAGCCACATATCCTAAAAGGCTATTGGATTCCTTACAAAGGCAAGAGAGGAGCCAGTAATCATAGTCCTAGTTGGAGGTGCCACTCCTCCTCGGCCAGAATGAGGACAGGAAGAGGCCCTAGGTGGCCTTCTTGGAAGCCTCACCATAAGGGCCTGTAGCTCACTCTTGATACCTACAGAATTGGCTTTTTTCTGTGTTCGATCAGGAAACGGAGTGGAAAGCCTACCAGAAGAATGATTTGGGTTTCATTTTTCTCCATGTGTCCCACAGTGGAGAACGTTGGGCAGCATGCATGCTGATTCCAAGAAGCTTGTCTCTGCTCCCTGGGGTTTGTCACAACAGTTAGCATTGCACACATCTGTGGGGTGTCCCAAAAACCACCTGAGAGGGGTGTCACACTACAAGGGATAGGGAGACAGGCCCCGGCTGAAACTGTTCAGATGGGCCTCAGAAGGCCTGCAGATGGCCTTGCCCTCATCTATAAGATGAGGGGGTTACCCACCCCCACCCATCTTCACCTCACTCCCACCTCCCGTGAAAGGCAAATGATTACCTGTGGCTTCTAATAGGAAAGAGTCACTCCTCAGAATAAGTGTTTCCTGTTGTTTGTTTTGTTTTCAGTTTGTTTCCCCTTCCACTTAGTTGTAGGACAAAGGGAAGGGAGAGGGTAGGTGTTGGAGCTGATCTCAAAAGAAACTACAGTCCCTGGTGGAAGGTCACACAAAGGACAGTCTCTGAAGAGGCCTGAGAATCTTTGTCCACCTGCAAGCACTCTTCCCCCACCCCACTCTCGTTAGCGCACCCCCCACCCCCACCCCCACCCCCACCCCTGTTTGTGCTCCTGGCTGCCCACTCTGTTCTCTCAACTCCCAGGCACCACAAGAGCAAAAGCAATGTCAGAAGGGAGATTAAAGCCTCAGGGGAAAGATATGAAGAGCCTCAAGACCTTCAGCCCGGGAGGGAAACTCTAAGCTTTGTGATCAAAAGACAAATAAACAGCCATTCCCACCATGTGTCTCAAATGTGCTGAGCCCAGCAAGCAAATGTTTCCCTTTTATAAACAAGCCTACCTGAAGGAGAAAAAGCAAGTCATACCCTGAAGTTTGGAGTAGACCCCTTAGGAGAAACCAGGGCAAGCAACTTACAAAGTTCCTTTCTCACATCTTTGCAAAACAAGCCAGCCAGGTCTGAAGATAAACTGCTAACTAACAAAGTCACCCTAGCTCTTCATGCTGGCTTCCCCATTCCCACCCAGGCTAGGTTCAGAATAGGAGGTGGTTTTGAATTCGAAGCTGCTGAAGGGATTTTAGAAAGGCCAGTGGATCAAGAAGGGGAAAACAGGGGAAATACTGCCTGTAGTCTGATGCACAACTCCAGGGGGCACAATTCCCATTGAAGTCTTTAGATCTCTACTCCAGGAGGTGTCAGACAGCAGGGGATCCAAAGCTCCCAGTGCCCACTGTGTGCCACCATTTGGCTATAAGAATAGAGGCAGCAATTCTCTAGTCAAGTTCTGTGCTCATTATTCACTTATACTATTAGTAAGACTACCTCAGGGCAAAGAGATGGAAGGATCGACATTGTCATCCATATACAGTAGGATGGTCAGGAAGGTCCCCAGTGATTTGAAGTGACTTTTGAGCAATGGCAGGAAGAAGTGAAAACAAGAATCCTTTCAGCAGGTTCCCTGGAGCAAGAGAGCCTGACAGAAAAGGGCCTTACACGCAAACATCCTTGAGGGCGTCATATGTTTGGTACAACCAAAGTACACCCTAGGAGCCAGTGAAGCTGAGTGAGACTGCCAGAGCATTAGAGCAGATGCCCCCGTTGTATAAGCAGTCTGCTGAAGCCTGGAGGACTGCTTCTCCATTAACTAACACATTGCCCATATAATGCTATTTAATTAAGAAGCAGCAAGGGGTGATGGCCCGCTCCACTGTTTCCTTGGATCACCTGCATTTCAGTGAACCCCCAGTGGGGTGACTGTTCTGAAGTACTGCAGACCACAGGATCTCCTACACAACCCTCTGCCACCATCCTCTCAGGGGGGTTCCCAATACTGCCTCTTGCGGTTGATGGTATCAAAGGAAGTGATGGAGTCCCTTGAAAGGCATCTCCCAACTGTACCCCCAGCCTCACTGCAGAGATAATACATTCTCATTTCCCCTAGGTCTTCATATGCCAAGTAATTAAATACATTCAGTATTAACCTCACCGCTATCACCTTTTACGGCATGGAAGTGGACATGCCTCTGGAGAGAATGAACTGCTTCCTGGACTCTTTTCTTGCCCGAGTACCTGAGATGGATTTGTTGTCTGTTATACACATGTACTCAGTGGCCCTGGCTCAGAGTTTCACAAACAATGTCCACCCTGCATATCATGAGAGGAGACTCAGAAGTTACTCAGGCATTCTGATGATGGGTTCTCAGCTAAGTACCTTAAAGATCTTCCTGGCCAGAACTTCCCTGTGTGATTGGCAGTGTTCATCAACTCTAGCACATTGTGCCATGCCAGTATAGTCTCTAAGCTAAGATGACAAGGAAAAGCAGGAAGGTAGTTGTCGTTAAAGACTGGAGACCTAGGTCCTGCAGCAAGGCTATATGATGGAATCATCCAGAGAAACAGAAAGCACTATGGGGCTCTAGGATAAGGGCTTTTTTGAGAGAAATGGAGCCTTCAACAGTCATGGGAGTTGAGCAAGGAATCTCTGTGTCAGTTGATCCACATCTGGTCTTGGGCCTAAAAATAGTAGGAATGGCAGTCAGAAAGTGTGGTGGGGGAGAAAGAAACAAAGGCGATGTGGGAACAAAAAGTCAAACCAGTGTCTACCTGGACAGATGGGAAATATATCAGTTTCTTATCACCTTCAACTTCATCAGTGAAGTTGCCCTGTAGGTTAGATTGCTGCCTTCTGCCATGCAGATGCACACACAATAGGTCCTAGGACTCCAGTAAGGAGACCTGACAGGCACCTGGGAGCTGCAGGACGGCCAGCTGCCCACATCTAGGTGAGCCTCCAGATCAGTGAAGATACACATGTGACCTTTAGGCTCTCACTGTGCAGTTGTGGCCTCTTCTTTACTTTCATCTTCAAAGATACACCCATTTGTTTCCAGGGTCATCCCAAACAGAGGAGGAAAAGAATGAATTCTGGGAAACAGAGTTCTGATTTTACTACTATGGTACACAGCTATCACAAGACTTTGACTTGGGGCTTCCATATCTTGTGACATCTGGGGTTTGCCTAAAAGAATCTGTGGGGAGTGACCATCTTATATGAATTGTTTTCTCTCTCTCTTCTCTCCCTCCCCCCCCCCCCCCGTCACACACATACACTCTCTCTCACTTATGAACCCATAAAGGCAGCACATCTCTCTAGGTCAAGCTGCCCTACAGAGTGAGGTGTTAAAAGCCCCAGTACTGCTAGAGCATTCTGAGTGTCCACTAGCTCCTATTAGCTCTGATTTTGCTGAGAAACTCCATGGCCTTAGGATTTTTAATTGGAATGAGAATATTGTTCTCATTCTAGCCAGGATGACAGACAATACCTCTCTTTCCAGGTTATAAGCCTTGGTCCAGCTGCTGGACTGGCTTTACTTAGGTGAAGTGATGTCAGACCAGACGATGGCAAAATCCCATGCTCATCTCTACCTATCAAGCTGAGAAGTCCCAGGATGTAAGGGGAAAAAAAATAGATGTATAAGATCCTCACAGTGCAATTAACAACTTGTACCCAAATAGTTTTCAGTAGGAATTCACATTACAGGTGAACTCTAATGTCCAGAGAACTCTAATGTCAGTCTGAGGAACTGAATGAGAGCATGATAACCCATGAACTTCTAGGAGCCCTGGATGGGAGAGAAGAGCAAAAGAACACACACAAAGAAAAAGACGGTAATGTAGAAGTGTGTGGGAGGAACCAAATTGTATAGAAAGAAAAGAAAGACTTATTTATGGCCAAAGAAATAAAGAGGAAAAAGAAATTGATTGGTAGAGACTGCTTAATCATAGGCCTCCTCTTCCTTGCTGGGGAAAGGAAGCTGAGGTATGGAGTCTGATGTCAACATGTACAACGAAAACCAGGAAAGAAAATGCCGCAAGGGAGAGCTTCATTCCAGGTACTTCTTGGAAGAAAGAATAGTCACTCATGGTGGGATAAAGTTGACACCATGGATATTATCGGAAGGAGTACTGCTGATTTAAAAGTAGTAGAGGCAACTGAATGTGAGTTTCCTTAGTGTTTAGCTGCCAATGGTTTTGTGTAAAGAGGATTCTAGTTTCCCTTGTTCCCCTTGGAAGCTATAGTGACCCAAATTAGAAGTAAGTCTGTAGGATCTGTGTCTAGCATACAGTTTCTTAAAGTTTTTCTGTCAAGGGCCAGTTATTAAATATATTTGATTTTGTGAGCTGGGTATACATTACTTGTTGCAACTCCCAAGCACTGCCACTTAAGCATAAAAGTAAGCATAGGAAATGAAGGTGGGGAGTAGCCAGATTTCTGGCTACTTTATGGGTTCCTATTTCTACCATCTTCCTTCATCCTTATCCCTTGCAATCTCCCAACACTAGGAAGGACAGAAAGAAACCTAGAGGGGGAACAGAGCAATGTCATTAGACTATTTTCTGCTGATTGGGGCATTGAGTTCCTTGGGGAAATTTGATCTTCATCAGGATAGCTCCAACCAACCGTCAGCAATCAGCCACTGGCCACTGGCCACAGGCAACCAGGAACTAGCAACTAGCAACCAGCTACTAGCAATCAGCAACCACCATCACCAGCAGGAGTAGCAGGAGCAGCAGCAGTACCCATCTCAGGGCTCTAGCTCTAGAGTTCCCAGAATTCCAAACATACACTTGTAGAAACTTCCTGCAGCTGGCCAAATTACATCCCTGCCAGAACACAAGACAAATCATACTTGGCTGCTGTGGCCAATCTGAAGTAGCCCCATATATCCACACCTGGGATTATAACAAAAACACTCCCATAACATTTCTATGTTTTGAAAGAAACCAAAATTATCACTACACAGGTGACCATGTCCCAAGACAACTTTATTTACCAAAATATAGTCTAAGGACTATAGTTGGCTGACTACTGATCTAGAAGTTTCCTAGAAAGTTTAGTTCTCATATATTCAAAGCATTGACAAACTAAAGGTTTAAAGTATGTATTACTTACAAACTTTGCATGTTCTAACACAGAGAGGGAAGAAAATAAAGGAAAACTGAAAGGAGAATCAAAGTCTATTTTCCCCATAAGCCAGGAGGAAAATGCAGAAAAGAACAAGAAGGGTTTAAAGACAAAATATGTTCTGTAAAGGACACACAAAGACACACACACACACACACACACACACACACACACACACACGAGACAATATAGAGGATAAGAGACCAGAAATCATGAGACCCAGGCTCTAGAACACTCTCTGCCTTCATTCTCCCTGCTTCAAAATAATAGTCTTCAGCTTCTTGTGCTCCCTCAAAGGGCAGAGCTTGGACAAAGAGCACTATCAATTCTGTCTCTCAGTCCAATCCCAGCCTCACAATACCCAGAGACAAACAGGAAACAAAGACACAGCAGGCTGCTGCAGAGCTGCAGTGGGAGTGAGCAGAAGTGGGGCACGGTGCTGCCCCTGCCAGTTCCTCTTTTAGAGGACAGATGCCTATCTTCTTCCCACATCATATGCTGAAGATATAGCTGAACTTGTGCTTAAATAAACAATTTAATCAGCAGCCTAATGTTGCCTTTTACCACTCAATCTCCAGGCTAGACTGAATAATTATTTCCCATCCGCTAACCACTGGACTGTTAAGTATCAGCTGAAGCAAACAGAATATCAGGCACTGTTAAATGCTGTCCCAGCCCTAGTCTTCCTACTAACACAATTCCCACAATGGCTGGGTTTTCAAAAGTTCCCACAACAAAACATGGCTCTCAGAATGATTGTGCTGTTGGGAAGTGCTTTGTAGTGTTGGAGAGAGGAAAGCATTCTTTCATCTAGCATGATCATCTTTCCCTTCTGGTCATTAACAAAGAAAAGTATACTGGTCAAACACTGCCAGTTTGAGTGGGGAGAATCTTTTCTAGACTCTATTTGATGATAGGCTCATTAGAACCCTCTCAACCTTACTTTTCCATCTGTACAGTGCAGCTAAAAGTTTTCATTCTACATGGCTGCTCTGGAGAAGGGAGCAGATCACAAATTCTGTACCTAACCCGGCTCTCTAAACAGGACCTACCTTGCTATTTTTCAGGACTGTTGGAACTAAATTCTTACACAAGCCAGGTTATTTTAGTTGGAGATGATATTATTCTGTACAATTACTGTAAGTTAATTTTTTTTTTTTTTTTTTGGTTTTGCGAGGCAGGGTTTCTCTGTGTAGCCCTGGCTGTCCTGGAACTCACTCTGTAGACCAGGCTGGCCTCGAACTCAGAAATCCACCTGTCTCTGCCTCCTAAGTGCTGGGATTAAAGGCGTGCGCCACCACTGCCTAGTTGTAAGTTAATTTTTAAAGGTTTTATAATCTGCTCTTTATCAATCTTCCTCTGGTAAGTACCTCCTACAAAGGCACTCCCTTGCAATATACTTATGTCTGGTGTAGATACTATTTACATTTGTGAAGAGGCAGTATGGACCCCACCCCTTGGCAGTTGGCCTACCTCTGAGGCTGTGTGAAATTACGGAAGTAGATAGGAGCCAGGATAACTGGGGACTGTAAAATCTTCTGGACAATCAGGCATCCTATCCAGTGAGTCATGCATTTCTTTTGGCAGGTGTAGGATGAAAACACCCTTCCTGTCATCGTGGCCCTTCCCAGATTCCCTCCCTCTTTTGGCCCTACTCAAATACCAACATCCTTCATACCATGTGGCTGATAAGGAGGGGAATGACCTGCCTCACAACATAGGCCTTTTCTGCTTCTGACATCACTGATTCTCACAGTCTTTCTGGGTTTGGAATTACTCATGGGAAATCCGGCAGCTGCTTTCAGGGTGTTCTCTGTGAACTCAGTTTCCTCCTCCTCCATTCCAGCTTCCTCACGTGGCCAGTAGACATATTCTAAAGATCTAGCTATCCTTCTGGCACCACCCTGTTTAAGAATGGTGGCATGTAGAACAAAGTTTAAACACCTCAGCAAGTTCTAGAAGTACTGTTCTGGGCTTGGCTCCAGGGTACCCTTAGGGGCCCGATCATCAGGAATCTGCCCTTGTTCTATTTTTCATGATCCTGTCTGATTTTCCAACTTCTATTCAAGCTTTACAAGCCAGGTCAAATGCCACCCATCTCAGGCACAGGTTATCCCAATTATCTCTTTGTCCCCATTCCTGAATAAGTCATGTTTATTCTAGTACTTTGCACACACAAGCATGTTTGCTGGTGGTTTGCCTGGCTGCTTGGCTATCATCTCAACAAGAACATGAGCTATAACTTATTAATTTAGGTATTTCCAATTGTATATTACTTGACATGTAGTTGTAGGTGCACAGAAGACTTTGGTAAGTAGAGTAGAATGAATTGAGAGGATGAATTCTCCAGGATTGGTGGGGAGGGAAGACTAATACGGACAAGACACAAATCCAGAGGTGCTACCAAAGGGCTCTTCTAGCCTTTCTTTACTAGTGGATTTTACTTTTACTTGGCCATTCCTTTGGAGAATTAGATAAAGTTCCTACTACCACCCTCTAACCCATCAACTCAATACCCCTCACTCTTCAAAAAGATCCCAGCATGTGCAATTGCCTTAACAATGATTTGTATGTGTAGATCCAAATGGTTCCTCATTTGATACAAGAATTTGGGGGTGATTCACAATAACAGCCTTTTGCACAACCCGTTCGCTGTTTCCTGACCCTGAAGCTTGAAGAACAAGTTCCACACTTCTTGGCAAAGAACATAAGGCCTTCCATGCCTTGGCCTTCTCTGTTCTCTCCATTGACATCCAACATCAACACTCTTCTACCTATTGTCTTCTGGGCGACATCTTCAGTGCCAACATTATCCCTGTTGGTTTTGGCTTGAAAATGAAATGTCCCAATAGGCTCATGTAGTGAACACCTGAACCCTAGTGAGTAACACTACTTTGAAAGGTTCTGGGAAGCTTTAGGACATGGGACACTGGGTGCATACCTTTGGAGGTTATACATGATCCTACCCCCCTCCCTTCTCTTTTTACTACTATCCTGCCCACCACGAGGTGAACAGTATCTGCCTCACATTCCCACTAGCATGATGTTATACTTCTCCATGGGCTCAGAATTAATGGAGCCAAAGGTTGTGAGCTGAAACCATTCAAACTGTGAACTAAAACAAGCCCTTCCTTTCTTTATGTTGTTAGCTCAAATATTTTGATCATACAATGTTAAAAGTGACAGGCTCACCCTCCAACAAATGCTGTATATTTCTGTAATAGGATTTTTCCTACTTTTTCCTTTCCTTTCCTCTTCTTTTTTAAATTCTGTTTTATTTTTGTTTTAGATACCAGGTGCAGTTGACTGAATTGATCACAAGTATGGTAAGGCCTTTCTTATCTGCAAGGAATGGATTCCAAGCTTTCAAAGGGTTCCTAAAAGAATAGCTTGTACCAAACTCTATAGATGTTCTATTTTGCCCTATATTCACATACATGGCTTTTCTTGCAAATTAGTAACAGTAAAAAAAAAAAAAAAAACCCAAACCAACAGTAATAACTAAGTGAAACAGCCCTCAATAATGTCCTTAGTAGAAGATATGTTAATGTGGTCTCTTTCCCTCAAAATATCTTATTGTATTGAAATCACACTTCTTTTTGTTATAGTGTGAGATAGTTCAATGTCCCCATGAGATGGAATGGGGCAAATGACAGAAGCACTGTGCTATACTTCCACTGACTATGAGTACCCGGAATGATGGAAAGCAAAACTATAGACAAGGGAGCATTGCTGAATTGGTTACTGGCATGCTGTCAGGATTGGTCCCTGAAGACTCCATAAGTGTTAGTAAAGCAGATGCCCTGTCTCAACAGGACTTCCAGAATAGCCCACCACTTTATCCCACTATAACCTTTGACTTTGCCTCCATGTTTAAGAAAGCACACTTAAATCATGTTCACCCTTTTGTTTCCATATAATCTTACTGCAACTAGACACATCCCTTTAAAGTATGCAAATATTATAGTTTTGTTATTTCTACTTTTAACAAAAAGCACATGATACTGCATGTACTCTTTTGGGGCCTTGTTTATTTTAGATTTCAATTTTTCAGTCATTTAGACTATTGTATAATTTTTACAGTGTCTGTTCCTACTACCCTTTATGGACATTTGGCTTGCGGTCAGTTGACCAGATTTAATAAATATATAAAAATGCCTATTTGGATTTTGATTTTGTATATATGTAGACTCAAATTTTATGCACTTTGGCATACTAAAAACAATTATTCGGTCTTTATCAGGAATTAGGCTTTAACTGTGCATCTCTGATTTTGCCTGAAAACACTAGGTTTAGAGTTGTGTCTTTATGAACCTCTCTGTACAGAGCTCTTACTGGATATGTCAGGGTTTCTTTTAGATATCTGTGTAGATGTGTGTGTGTGTGCATGTGTGTGTGTGCGCACGCACGCACACACACACACATGATCAATTTTAGATGGTAACTGCAAAGTCCCTTCTTAAGTGGCATGACTCAAGAATTCTGAAACTATCTTCTACTTTGAGAACACAAAAACAGGGCTAGAGCATGGCACACAGAGGGTAGAATGTAGAGAAATAGACACAAAGCCATGTCTCTATAGTGCATGCATCCATCTTCTGCTTTGAAGGTGGAGACTGAAGTGTTACTCTTGAACTTGACACCCAGGTAGACCTCAAGATGTCTTGCTATGCGTTTTTTACCTCAGAAGCCACAGAGGATGTCACTTATGTCCATGAAGGCTAACAGAGGGCTGTGGGCTTGAGTTTACCTCCAGCCTGAGGTCACCTAGGAGCAGGTATAGTGGTCAAATGTGCCTAGACTGAAGCCTTTTTGATCATGGATTTCAAGAGTATGCTTGGAGAAGAGATGCTCAGGTATGGTCTGTAAGTAAAAAATAGACACACACACACACACACACACACACACACACACACGGGAGGGAGGGGAGAGAGAGAGAGAGAGAGAGAGAGAAGCAAGGATTGTGCTGATGTTCTGTTTTGTTTTGTTGTGTTTTTGTAGGCTAGAGTCAACCTGAAAGAGGACACCTCAGTTGAGAAAAAAAAAACTGGTTTCATCAAATTGGCTCATGGGCAAGTCTGTGGGATATTTTCTTGATTAGTAGTGATTGATGTAAGAGGGCTCAGCCCACTCTGGGTGGTACTACCCCTGGGCAAGTAGTCCTGAGTTGTATCAGAAAGAAAGTTGAGCCAGCCATAGAGACCAAGGCTGAAAGCAGTGCCCTTCAAGGGTCGCTGCTTCAATTCCTGTCTCCAGGTACCTGCCTTGAGTTCCTTCCCTGAACCCCCTCAATAATGGACCATACGCTTAGGGTCATGCTGTTTATCACAGAAACAGAAAATAAGCTAGGACAGGAGTATTCAACTAAGATTCGAAGAGCTAACAACAGTCTTAAGCTGTCATACTTTATGAGGACAAGTTAGGCAGAGATCAAGAGAGTGGTGAAAGATCAATCTCTTGCCATGGGCATCTCTGACCAGCTCAGGAGGGAAAGAGTTAGCTTATGCCTCTTCTACATGCATGGAATCATGCCAGCTGGGACTGCAGCTTTAATCGTCTGAAAAGCAGGCTCAGAAAGGGCAATGTCATCACCCTGTCAAGTTGGAGCAGTCTGCTTCCTGACCTCTCCCAGCTTCAACTGTGTCTTCAGCCAAAAGGCCCCTAACAAATGGAGGAGGAGATGAATGAAGAGAGGCCTCTTGGCCTTCCCACTGTAGCTTCTCAGGGTAAAAGATCTGGGTAGGGAAGATTAAATGCTAAGCCACACTTGGAGTTTTGACTCTTCATGTGTTTAATGAGACACTCTAATTACTCAGTTATGATTTGGAGTGACTATAACAGCACGTTACCTAACAGTGAGTAAAAATGATTGGGTTCACATTCTGGTCTGAGGGAAGAGGATCCTCCTAGAAAAAAAATTAAACAAGTGAGTCCTGCGTTCTTCACATAGGTTAGACTTCTCTGCATACCTGTTGCACAGGCATGCCCTAATTTACATATGTTCACTTTATCCATGTATCTAACCACATCTGAAAGACTATACTGACAATTCCATGTAATCACGATGCCAAAGGTCTCCTTCACTCCCAGAAACTCTGTCATTCTGTCTCTTCTTTCTGTCTCTCTTTCTGTCTTTTTCTCTGTCTGTTTGTCTCCTGTCTCTCTCTGCCTCTCTCTTCTTCACTCCTCTCTTTCTCTCTGCTCTCACCTGTGGACCTCAGTACATTTAGTTGATCTGTTGTTATTAGTCTGTGAATCCTTCTCACTCAAATCTCAGGCTTTTGACCTTCAATATATAAGGAAATCAAGTGGTAAAGGAAATGATTCATTAGACTGGCAGGTGATACATAGGATAAAAAAGGCCAAATAAGATGTGATTGTCCTGGCAACAAGCAGACTATATTAGATGAGGGCTTAATAATGCAAACATAACATAAATAAAAGGCTACAGATACCAGTTTTCAGTCTTGTTCATTCCCAGCTTTATCTACAATGATGAAGAAAAAATGGCTGTGCCTGACAAATGTGTAGAGAACAAAGTCATGAGAAAGCCCTAATAAGACACAGAACAGAATCAGAACTCAATGGCACAGGTAGATAGATGGAGTGATTGAAAGAGCAAAGTACCAGAATAAATAGAAACATCTGGATAAGTAAGAAAGACATAACTCATTTTCAAAAAGCCTGTCAGGGGTTTCTTGACTTGATATGACTCAGAAACAAAAAAAACAAAAAACAAACAAAACAAAAACAACAACAACAACAACAAAAACATGCTTGCCAATCAGGATGTTCAAAACCAAGCTTGGTCACACCAAACTAGAGAAACCAGAGAATAGAATAGAAAACATAACCGAGATGGAGAAAGTCAGAGCCCAAGAACCAGAAAGGCAAGATGTCTGAATGATTCAACACACAAGAAATAATTAAAGGAATTCATCATTTATGTTTGGAAAACAGAAAGAATGAGCCAGCAAGAATAAATTTTAACTGAAGAAACACATTGCAAAAGAAAGTTTTGTTCTAGATGACAATACCATCTCAAGATACTAATAAATCCTTAAAGTCTCACAACCTTGAAAGTGACTGCTTCATGGTGCAGTGGCCTATTAAGCCAACTAAAGAACTAAAAATAAGTTTAAGAATAAAATCTTCCAGTGTTTTGTGTAGGTGCTAGCCTCTGCAAGTCCTTGTGTTCTCTGACTTACTATCATTCTTCCTTGGATTAATTGGGGACAGCCTTGTGAAGTGGGGGCATAGGCAAGTACAAAGTGAGATTTTAACATGCACTGTACCTGAACTATACAGATGCTAGCTGTATGTGAAACTAGATAATGCTATAATCTGATGAAAGGTCTTGGGAAAGACTACCGCTAGAGTGGAGCTGAGACAAGACCTAACTTAGATGGTTACCACTGTGTTGACAGGACTCATTTGGAAGCTACAGTTTAAACGACATTCACAATCCGTTTCAAAAAGAGCAAATATCATTCACAAAGCACTAATAATAAGAAATCCCAAAAGTTCTTCTCTCTTAGAATTAAAAGCCAAATATTCACATCCTTTGGGGTCAGAAACAGATGACCTGAGTTAAGGAGAGAGGATTATAAGACTAGACCAGAAGCCAGATAGTTAAATTCTATCAAATTATAATGCCTAGTTCTTAGGGTTAAATGTATTCTTTCTAACCTCAAGGGAGCCTGGATCAATGAATCCTCAAGGTGCTTAATAAAAATACAAACTCTCAGTCCCTTTCTCCAGTCCTACTGAATCTGAATCTGTATTTGGATTACAGCCCCAGGTTGTTTGTAGATGCATTCAAATTTTAGAAACACTGCTGGATAGGAGAGTTGACAAAAATACTCTTTTGTTTCTGTCTTTGGTTATCAATGGCCAAATATTGTTCTTTAAATATGGGACACAAGAGAAATATGGACAAATACACAGATACAATAGGGCAGGGTATTCAATGTAATAATCATCTCCTTCGTGGTTATAGAAAGACCAGCAAGCACTAACCATGTGATTCCACAATGAATTAGAAAATAAGATGAAGTCTGAAGTAAAGTGAATTTGCAGCTCAGAAATCTGATCAAATCTAAGAAGATAAGGAAGCAAGTTTGATTTTGGGGACCAAAAATCACAGGACTAAATTAATGTTCTGGAATCATTTTAATATTAGAAATAGGGCAATTAAGTTGGTGTCTTATCCCAGTTGGGGATGCTATAACAGACGGAGTTAGACTGGAAAATGTATGAAGAATGGAGTTGGTTTTGTTTGTTTGTTTGTTTGGTTTGGTTTGGTTTGGGTTTTGTTTTGTTTTGTTTTGTTTGTACAGTTTGAAAGCTTTGGAAGGCCCTGATCCAGGGGATACAATTAACAAGGGTATTTTTACTGAACCATCATAGTAAGAAAATATCAATAGCTGAGAGATCACACAAGAGAGGTGGCAGGGGGCAAATTAACCCTTTCCTGAGGAACTCACTCCTGCAATAACAACATTAATCCCTTCCTGAGAACAGAGCCCTTATGATGTAAAGGTCCTGTCTCTCAGCCCTGGTGCACTGGGAAATAGTTTGGCTGGGTGCATTCAAACTACAGTAGATTAGGTTAAGTATAATATATCGCCATTCTTTCTTTTTTCTTTTTCTTTTCTTTCTTTTTTTTTTCTTTTTTTTTTTTTCTTTACTTTTTTTTTTTTTTTTTTTTTTTTTTTCGATACAGGGTTTCTCTGTGTAGCCCTGGCTGTCCTGGAACTCACTCTGTAGACCAGGCTGGCCTTGAACTCAGAAATCCACCTGCCTCTGCCTCCTGAGTGCTGGGATTAAAGGCGTGCGCCACCACTGCCTGGCATTACATCCCCATTCTTAATTTTAGTTGTCCGCTTATTCTTTGAGATGGGTGGTCCCGTGCTCAGCATCAGTGGCATTTGGTAATGATTTACAAGGGGTGGCTTAGAGGCCTGTTCCAGGAGTGATGTAACAGGTGCCAGGGGTATGGTGTGACACAGAACTGTGAGAAACACAGTGAGTTTAGGGTTTCTAACGAAATGTCCTAAAACCCTTTTGCTTCTGGCACTCAGATATTATGTCATTCCCCTCTTTTTTGTTTGAAAAGCAGCTAAAAAAATAAAGAAAATCACAGAAATGTCAAGATTTAAAATGCTGGATGATGTGTCCTTAAGTGAATTAGAGAATCTACCATTTGAATTCCTATATCACTGGGAGCAATGAAATGGACTTTGCTTTGCTCCAGTCTCAAGAGCAAATCCGAAGCATTCTTATCTAATAAGAATACTCTAGACCATTTCTCATCTAGGAGAATTTTTGCCACAGATAATCCAAGAAAGGGCTTTCTTTTGAGCAATGCTGAAGGAGTTGAGCCTCTTAACACTTTATGGTTCAACCCTGTGATCAGGAACAATTGACTTGTCAGGTCACATCCAAGTGCATGAAACACAGATTGTAAGAACGCACAGTACAGCCGGAGAAGGAAGAAGAGTTCCTGTTTATATGATCTTTCTCTCCCACTCAGTCTAATGGAAAAATAATTTAAGAAGAACATATTGCCTTTTATGAAGGACTATGCAAGTACCTTCAGTGTGCTGAGTGGTTTTGTCCTTGGCATGATAGAGCCACTAGCAGACATGGCTCATGGCAAATGATGTCTAGAACTTCATGATGAAAGGCGAAGTGGCAGGAGCCACAGAGGGGCAGGCATCCATTCTACCCTCTTCTTTGGATTGCCTTCTGCATTTTGTACTAACCAAAAAAGTACCAGCTGACAGCTGTTAGCTGCCATCCCCACCCTTTGCCACAAGATTGTCGCATTTATTGGTGACGTTTTCCTTGGCTCCATTCTGAGAAGAAATTTACTGGAATCATTTGGATTTCATGGAGCAGAAAAGGCCTATCCTTGCCCCAAGACAGAGCATATCTCAGGCCTTCTCTATCTGTGCATTCAGCCAAATGAACTGGTATTTGCTAAGCAGCAAGTACAGCTTGGTGCAGGGGAATAGCTCCAAAATGTGCAACATCTCACCCTGCCTTCAAGGTCAGAGTGTGGTTGGTCAAGGGAAGGAATAATATACATCAGCTTGAAAAAAAGCAATAGAAAAACAGTAAATAAGGAATGCTAAGAGCAGTAAAATTAAAGTGTATACTGTAGCTGTGTTGGATTTAAGTAAAGCTCAGTGGGAGTGAAGTTGGGAGGAGCTGTCAAGAGATGTGTGAGCCTGAAGTCATGTAGCTGTGAGCTTGAACTCTATACTGGCAGTGTCACAGTATTCAAGATTGGCAGAGCTGTGACGGGCTGTGATGAGCTATTAAACTGAGAAGGACAGAGCACCACTGAGTCACAGTGGGAACAATGGCTACAGTAAAGACCTCTCCTCCATGTAAGACTGTTGGCTCAGCTTACTGTATGCTCTGGCATAAATTCTTCCAGAGCAGATGTTCTCAATCTGTGGGCCACGAACCCTTTGGCAAACCTCTATCTCCAAAAATATTTATATTACAATTCATAACAGTACCAAAATTACAGTTCTGAAGTAGCAACAACAATAATTTTACAATCAGGGGGGTCACCACAACATGAGGAACTGTATTAAAGAGCTGCAGCATTAGAAAGGTTGAGAGCCACTGTTCTAAGGGAGGGCAGAATCAATCTGAAGAACGGAAAGACCATTCTGGTACCCAATATCAATTGTATGGTGTAAGATTATGCTCCCATTTCTGCCTTTTGCCTTGTTGAATGTTTTCCCTTTTATTTAAAGCATTTAGGAGTGTTTATTTACGTAGAAAGATGGGTCAATAACTTCAAAATCAAATATATGGCAACAAATAGCAGGGTAATAACCTTCCCAGAGAAAGAAACATTCAAAGTAGTTCAGTCTCTTTATCACAGTGGTTGATACCTCCCCCCAAATTCTAATCTTCACATAGCTCTTCCCTACTTAGAACTTTGCCCCTTCTTCTCATAGACACCTCAAGTCTATTCTGTTTTCCTCTGGCCACTTACCCAGTGTCTGCTGCCTAGACACTGAGGATACTTGTGCCTCTGAAAAATGAGAGATCTGAAATCATGGAAACCTCCTCCAGTGCTACCTTTTCCCACCTAGAGGCTTAAGTGAATGACACCCCACTCCTCCCTCCACCCCTTCTTTAATCTGAGGAGATGGGTCAACCTTCTTGCTCAAGGCCAGTTTCTCCTTCCCAACCTTCCTTTTGTTGTTATCCTTCCTATGATTTTGCTCTTTGCCTGTACATGTGACAAAGAGCCCGCCAATAAAAATCCAGATGAAAAGTGCAATACATACAGAAATGCATACATCTGCACATCTCCTTACTTCCTCTAGTCAGTGTCATTGTCCTCCTCCTCTTCATGGCCACTGACTTTCAGAAGGCAACATCTATGCTAGTATCTCCAATTCTTTAATTCTGATTAGTTCTCAAAAATGGCTTGTGACTCTTGGTTAGAAAAGGCTGTCCTTGTGTTTATGATGACTTCCTCAATTCCAGGTCCAATTAAAGTTCTGTTTGCTCATCTACTGTACTTGACACTGCTGCCTCCTCTCTGCTTCTTGAACCTCTTGTTTCTCTTATTTTTTCTGTCTTCTTCTCCCCCATTTTTCTCCTGATTTCCTACCTCATACTAAGCCCATTGGAATACAATTATCTTCTGTTTCCAACAGGTTCTGTAACATCCTATGTTAAGCAGGGTTCCGTTCACTTTTTAGAGCTCACAAAACCATATTTAAAAACTAGCATCTTAGGTGTTTGCTTCTTCCTATTGAGCAAAATGGCCCTAGATAGAAATGACTTTATATTGGTTCATATTCCCAGTACCCTTTGCAAGAGTTCAATGTCTACAAGCACATAATTAGGTTTTTTTTTCATTGCCTTGGAACAGGTGTTAAAGATAAACTAGAGTGATTATCATCAACAATATATTCAGGATTATTTGCAAAAATATATGTTCTTTTTCACAAGGGCCTTTGATTGGGAGGTGTGGCCAAATTTTCAGACTGACCTGTGATGAGCAAAGCTAGCAATAGAGCTCTCCCTTTAGTGCGGCACATTCAAACACTATCAAGGTCTTCTGTAGTGTGCTTCTTAAGACCATTCAGTTCACCATACTGTGGAGGTCTTCTACTGAACTGGCCTTATGCTTGTTTATGAATGTGTAGGTTCTCACTGAACAGAGTGTGATACGCAATTATGCCACCATTTCAACTCCTAGGCAGTTGTTTTTCCTACTATGAAATTCCTTGACTGGGTGTGTGTGTGTGTGTGGAATCTGTGTTTATACTCTGTTATCTTTCATGTATTTATAGCAGTAGCTATCATCTTCTAAGCCCAAGTTACACTCATTTCTTCTAGGCTTTTATAAACAATTCTGGCGTTCTGGAATCCTATGAGCCTGCACTACAGTAGTTAGTACAGGAAAGCTTTATGTCACCAGCACATGGAATCTCTACTTCAATATCCTTTACATTATTATAATATCAGCCTGTGCATTTGACATCATATTCTCTCCCTTCCCTGCATTATCTTTGTTTATATTTTGTGTCTGTATCTTTGGGGGCTGTTTCTTAACTGGAAGGCTCGTTTTGTAAAGTTATAATCCATAGTGATGCTCTTGGGACATGTATCTTTTCTTTCCCCTTATCTAGCTAGTGTGCTTGGCCCAGCCCCTGCAACCAATGACTGTATTATAATCCTTTTATGGAAGAACCACACATCAGTCATCAAGGAGAGCTCCTTTTCTACTTTTCCATTTGCATAGCCTTCCTCCGTCCCTCTTATCCCTTGTGAGAAACTGAGCTCCAGGGATGGCCGTAGGTTTGTGCTTTTTCCTCAAATAGCTATGCATTGGTAGTAGGTGACAGCTAAGTAAGTGTTTGGTCGGGTCTGATAGGCTCTTTGATCTTGACTACATGATACACTATGTGCCCAGTGTTTGAGAACTTCCTGATATTTGAATACTTGGGACTATTACCCCCTTTCAATTGGAGCCAGGCCCTTTAGAAGCAGTTGTGTGGGCATGGTGACCTCTAAACACTCCTGTTCTTTTCTTCCTGTGTTTCACAAGCAAAGGACATGGCCAAGGCTTTCATCAGTGCTCACAGGGCCATGCTCACCCGCACATCCATTGTCTAGTGCAGAGGTCAGCAAATTTGTTTCATAAAAGGCTAGATAATAATATCATGAATATTTTCAGCTCTGTAAACCATATAGTCTGTCCATTAGCACTCCATTTACAGTTGTAGGACAAAAGCAAACAATGTACGAACAAGCAAGCATGGCTATGTTTCAGCAAAACTCTATTTGTAAGAGCATGTCAGGAGACAGATTTCGCCAAGGACTACAGTTGTTCTAGCTCTACTTGACACCAGCTGGAACTGTCTGTTAGGCCCTTCCTTTGGAGCACCTAATTGATGGAAACATCTCTGATCCCTTTGTGGGAAGTTCCTTTTGTTTATATAAGCTTGCATGGCCAGATCATTAACAGTGACATCCGTGGGAGAATTAGGACACAGTGCTCCAGAAGACAATTAAGGTCAAGGAGTATCATGGCCACATATATCAGCTGACATTTCATTTTGTGTGTCAACAAATATACTGCTGCTCTTAATCCATAGTTTGCCAAAGGCATTCTCTTGGGAGGTAAGAGTTTAGGGGACTGGGGCATTACAATTCTTCCTGAACTGATTGTGTTGTTGGTATGAATTTCAGCAGTAACTTAAGTAGCCTCCGTTCCAGATGGTCACCATATGCCCATATGTCATACATGTGCTAATAGCCTCTGTTAGAGGTAGAAAATGTTCCTACACTCACTCTTTCCTTCTTCTTTCTATCTATGGTCTACCTTAGTGGCAGAGAGACCCAGATTTCTAAGGTTTCTGAAAAACATTACTGAGACCAGTTCATAGAATCAGCATGTATTTTGGAGTTGGGGCTCAGCTATAGACTTTAGATTGTCCATATAAAACAAGGAATAGCAATGCTGATCGCTACCTAAAGGACAGTTTTAAGGATGCTGAGACATAAACAGTATATTGTATATTACTGTTTCTTTACTGCATGACAGTTTTACACTCTCTATTCTGCCAATCGTCATTGTTCAAAAATGTTTCCTGTCACACAATGAAGTTGGGAAAAAGGCCTCTAGCTGAAGTAAGATGACTCTCTGCCATATGGTCTCAACACAAACCTTGATTCTCCTTTCAATGAAGGCAAAGTGGAGCCTTGGGTCTATCTGTAGCATTTTGTCAGATTTGTTTAAGTGTCTTCATAAACACTATACTATTTCTTCTTGCAGTAGTCCTTTAAAGAAAGAACAAAGTGTGTGATTGCATCTATTTTTCTGATAGAAAAACTCAAAGAGCCACCAAACAAGTGATCAGAAATCATCCAGTGTTGTATTACAGAACTAAATTCCAGATTCTTAGAGCCTAACCTAGGTATTGCAGTATGTTGCAAGCCTTTCATTCACTAAAGTGAAGATCTGCTAGACTTTTGCCCTGTTCTACTCTACATTAAAACAATGCTTGAAGCATAATTTAGAATACGAGGTGTGACCATTCTGTAGTACAGGTTACACAGTTTATTGTTGCCATAATACCTAGTATGGTAGCTTTCTGTTACTATGGTAAATACCTGAGGTAAATATAAAAGGTTATTTTGACTCACAGATTTGAAATGTCCAGTCTGTGATCAATTTTTCCAGTTGCTTTGGGGTCTGTAGCAAGAAAACTCTTTAAGGTGGGAATGTGGCAGGAAAAATCTGGTCATCTTAAGGGGCTGGAAGTACATAAGAGACCAGAAGACCAGGATAACAAAGTCTGCTTTGAAAGCAGACTCTTAATGACCTAAAAGCTCTCCTAGACCCTATATCCTGGAGTTCTTACCACCTCCCAAAAGCACGACTCAAGGACCAAGCCTTTAATGAATGAGCCTTTGGGGAACATAAGATTTAAATGGTAGCACCTCTTTAAATTGGTGAGCCTTTGGGAAACAGTTGAGATCCAAAACTAGGCCCTAGAAACTAAGTTTAACCTGGAGGGAGCTAATAAAGATTATGGGGGTTGTGGAGAAGAAGGCTTAGACTTTTTGACTTTGTCTCTTAACACTAAAATAAATTATTAGCTGATTCAAAACTTATCTCTTTTCTTCTTTTGAAGAGAGAAAATGGTAAAACGCAAGAGCCTAGTTCAGTTCTACGATTTTCTAAGGATCTGTGGGGATTTTTTTCCCCCTAGAGCAGAGAGAACATGTACTAGACTATAGATGGCACCATGACACTAGGTTTCCACCTCTCACAAGGGTTTATGTTGATGGAATGTGTCTCTACGTTCAAACCAAAGTTGTATTAACCTGAACTAGAAAAATAACACATCCTGTCTACTGGCCAAACTAAGTATGATGACAAGGAGCCAAGAGCTCTCCAAGAGAACTAAGATCTGAACAACCCACTGATGTCTCATCAACTAGCATGCACCAAGTGTAGGTCAGTCCATGTTATATCATAATTATGTAGGAGTGAGTCTCTTTCTTAGAGCATCACTACAGGAAGGTACAAATACTAGGAACTCATCTATTGTAGACAGATAGACGAACAGGTGGTAGAAAGAAAGAGAGGTATCAGCTCCCATTTTATTTTACAAATATTACTAAATATTCAATTTGGAGGTAACAGATAAGTTCACATGGCTTAAATGCAAACCATTACAAAGCAAATAAAGAAAAAGATTTCTCAGGTCCCCTTCATAGGAGGTAGCATTCCATCATATCTAAGATGTCATTAATTTTGAGATTCATATGCCACAAAGAAAGAAAATAATATGAATAATTAGATGTCTAAAGTTCTATACAGTGGAAGATATATATATCACAACAGTCATACCTGTTAAAATGTGGAAAATGTATAGCATAGACTCCTTCTTTAATTTCCTTTCACATATATTAATAAATAAGAGTATAAGTGTCAATTTTACTCCCTAAAAAGAGAAAAAGGAACCTAATTGTCTGTTTGTTGCTTTTTTTTTTTTCATTTTAAATTGTCTTTCCATATCAGTAGATGGAGATCTCCATTTCCTTTTTTATACAGACTGAAAAGATATGTTGTAATTTATTTATCTAGGCTTCTCTTGGATTGGCTTCTCAATTGTATTCTATTTCTTATTCTGCTGGATCAAATAGCATCATGTGTACATCATTTCATAAGAAAGCAACTGTTTCTATGGATAAAATCCTAAAATTAAATATCTGGGTAGAATAAAATGAACATTTGTAATTTTGATGAATACTGAAAATTCTTCTTCCCTGAGGAGTCATATCAAATACATATTCCCACAATTGAGATATGTATGCCTACTTTTTCTACTTTTACCAATAGATAGTAAGGAGTTATGTAAATATGATAAGTAAAATAGATGACATGTTGGTACATGTAGTTTATATATTTCATGCTATAAGTACAGTTGAGCATCCTTTCCTGAACTCTCATAGTCATTTGTACCTTTTCTGTAAATTATTTTTTATGGCCTTTGTCCATTTATACATTAGGTCATTGTTCTTTCTGGTGATTTGTGGTGTGAGTGGCAACTTTTCTTCTAGTTTATCATTTCTTGTCGTTTTACTTTATTTATTGTACTTCCTTTTTTAAAAGGTTTATTTATTTATGTATACAAGTAGACTGAAACTGTCTTCAGACACACCAGAAGAGGACATTGAACCCCATTACAGATGGTTGTGAGCTACCATGTGGTTGGGAATTGAACTCAGGACCTCTGGAAGAGCAGTCAGTACTCTTAACCATTGAGCCATCTCTCCAGCCCCTTTATTGTACTTCTTATGCAAAAAGTCTACTCTGCTTTTTATATAATTAAATTTACCAAGCATTTCTTTTATTGGTTCTTAATTTCAAGTCATACACAGAAAGCCTTACTTATTCCAAAATCTTATGGGAATTTTTCCATGTTTTTCTCTACTAACTTTGAAATTTTCATCTTTTACCATTTGAGTCTTGGATCAAACTTTGATGGCTTTTGATTTCATGATATGGTGACTAGATTCATCTTTCATTTATCCAGATGGCTAATCAGTTATCTCAACATGCTTACTAATGAGTCCATAATTTCCCATACTAGTTTGATATGTTACCATTCCATTCCAAATTTATTGTGTTCAATCTTTATCCATTCATTTGATTCCTGAATCTTCTCATTTGAATACTTCCAATCATGACTAAAAGTCTTTGTCCCCTTCCAATTCATATATTGAAACCTTAACCCGCAAATGTGATGGGGTAATAAGAGGTAGAGACTTTGGTATATTAATTAAGATTAGGTGAGGTCTGTCCTCACCATAGGATAAGTATCTTAATAAGTAAATAAGAAATATCAGAACTTTCTCTCTCAGTGAGACCACAAATAAGCCATGCATACACCCATGTCTACAAGGCAAGCAGAGGATCCTGTCAGAAAACTGAACCTGTCGGTATCTTGACCTTGGATATCTTTGCCCCCAGAACTGTGAGAAAGCCACTCAGCCCACAGCTTTCTATTAGAAAAACCAGAGATGACACAGACATCTACCCATAGTTTTTAGGGAAAATAGCATTTAGGATATGCAGACTAGAGTTACTCATGACAACTGGCTACCATTAAAGTCCCCATTGGGAAACACACCTTTGACACAATGTACTGTTTTACAAACTATACTTTCTAAGGTTGAAGGATTATTTTACCAGGGACATGCTATGGTTTATTGTTTGACAGACTACTAATTCTGATCGCTGGAGCTGTCGTTTGTTTTTTATATAAAATTGAGGTAAGGATACTTGCTCGAGACTTGTTATGTGCATAAGGTCCTGACACAGCATGACCTTACAGAGGAAAGTCAATGTTTCTTAGTAACAACCACTGCTCAAATACCCTACGTACTGACCAGCTTTCCTTCTGAAGAAGGAGTTCTGACTTCCTGTACCCAAACTGTTTCACATATCATTTTCTCCCCCTTGCATTTTAAAACCCCACGTTTCCTCTCACACATTTACCTGCTGCCTGAGATTTGATTCTTGCTTTTTACCTTAGGCTCATTATAACTTGACAATTTCCTGGGTCCTCTCTTCTCACTCCACTACCAGCACTGTGGTCCAAAGCAATATCTCCCTTCTGAACACTCCTCCTCCTACCTAGATAAGCTTCCTGCCCATGTCTTTCCTGATCTAATCATAGCATCCATGTGTCTGATGTGGATGTTTTTCAAAGCAATAGTCTGACCATGGGCCTGTGTTTCTCTAAAACCTTTATAAGACTTTTCCTTGTTCAAAATAATGACTATCATATTTAATATGGCTATAGAATCCTGTATGATCTTGTCTCTGGCACGCTATCTCCTCTCCTGTCATGCTACACCTCACTATTCACTAACTTTGCTTCAGTCTCCTAGGGTCTCTTCTGGTACAAAATGCAATTTGCACACTGTTCTCTCTCCTGAGAATATGCCTCCTTTTGTTTGTGTTTTTTAAAGCTATTCAGCTTTTAAATCTCAAAGTACCACTTCCTCACTGCTTCCAGTTTTTACTGTCCCAATGCTTTCCTCTATGAGACTTATATCAATTTGTGATTATGGATTAATTTGTACTATTATTTGATTAATATCTGATTCCTATAAACACCATAAGAGGAGGGACTATGTAGTTCTGTTTTATAACTTTTCTGTCAGTTTCTAGCAAGGTATCTAATGCAGTCAAATTATGATGCCATAAAATATCGGGTTTTTTTAAATCTACATTTATTTCTGCTAAGATATCTCAAATTGCCATTGAAAAGCAACTTATTCATCACTGGCTTTGATATTCCATGTGCACATAGCAGAAAGGACATAACAGGAAAAGTATAAGGATCAGAGTTCATCTGCTGAAAATGATGCTGGCAGCTTCCTTCTGCATGTGAGCAACAGGCCTACTCATAAGCCAGAAGCCAGAAAGTCTAGCTGAATATATTTTGTATCCATATGATTCACAGATCAAACACATGCCTGGCCAAAGATCTTCAAGGTGTTTGGCACTTTGGTTTAAATCCCAAGAGACTCAAGGGAATCCCTAGTTCCAGCTTCTCTTTCTCATCACCTCATCCTCAAAGTTGCCATTTGGTATAGAGCCATAGAACTTCTAAGATTTCAAACATACCATATCGTGTGTGTGTGTGTGTGTGTGTGTGTGTGTGTGTGCGCGCATGTGTGTATGTATGCGTGCAAGTATGCGTGAATTCATGTGTGTGTACATGTACATATGTAGCTCATTTTTGTCTTGTGTTCACATGTGTCAACAGGTTTGTTCAACCATGTCCACACATGCAGAGACCAAAGGAGGTCATTTCATGTTGCTGCTGTGTCTTGGTTACTTTTCTTTTCTTTTTTCCTTTTCTTTTATTGGATATTTTCTTTATTTCCGTTTTAAAGATTATCCACTTTCCTAGTTTCCCCTCCAGAAACCCCCTATCCCACCCCCTCCTCTGCTTCTAGGAGGGTGCTCCCCCATCCACCCAATCCCACATCTCTGCCCTGACATTCCCCTACATTGGGGCATCGAGCCTTCACAGGACCAAGAGCTTCACAGGACCAAGGACAGGACCTCCTATTGGTACCAGATAAGGCCATCCTCTGCTACATATGTGGCTGGAGCTATGAGTCCCTCCATGTGTACTCTTTGGTTGGTGGTTTAGTTCCTGGGAGCTCTGGGGTTCTGGTTAGTTACTTTTCTATTGCTGTGATAAAACATCATGACAAAGGCAACTTACAAAAGAAAGAGTTTGATTGCACTTACAGTTGCAGAGGTTTAGAGTTTGTGATGGTGGATCGGGGGCATGAAGGTAGACAGATGGAGCAGCAGTTGAAAGCCCACATCTTGGTCCACAAGTCAGAAGCAGACAGCAAACTCCAACTTGCTTGAGTATTTTGAAACCTCAATGCCTGCTCCAGTGACATACTTGCTTCAGCAAGGCTTCACCTCCTAATCTTCCCTAAACAGCCACCAACTGGAGACCAAGTATTCAAATCTATGAGCCTATAGCAGCCATTCTCATCCAAACCACCACACACAATCTCTACCTTCCTCGTTTGAAAGAGAGTCTCCTCACTGAAGGCAGAAATAGGTTCACTCACAGGAAGTCCAAATGATCTCCCTGTCTTTGCCTACCCCCAGTGTTGGGGTTACAGATCCACGTAACCACTCTGGCTTTTTATATGACTATAAAGTCATATAAAAACTATCCATACCATCCATTATAGTAAAATGGATTCAAGTCCTCATATTTACACATCATGGGTTCTTAATAACTGATCTAAAGCACCAGGTCCAGGCATACAATCATGCCATAAAATTCTAAGATCCTTGATTCCTCCACTAGAAAAAATAAACTGAAGGAAAAGCTATGTAGCTTGTCATATTCAATGCATGGGAATGCTGAACACAGGTTAAATCAGAGTTTACTGTGTCTGTCCAGTAGAATGTGGAAGGCATGAAAATCCTCCATCTTCTCCTTTGGTCTCTTGGACCCTTAGTTCTGTGTGAGCCAGCTACCATGATATGAAGACACTCAAACAGGCCTCTAGAATGAAGTCCACATTGTGAAGGACACCTGGCCAATAGTGAGTACCTACATACCAATCATGTGAGCGTATCATATAGCTGCAACCACAATTGACAAGTAACTGAAATCTCATATGAGAAGCTAACTCACAAAACATCAAACTGGACCACTCCTTAATCTCCAGACTACAGAAACCATGAAAAATGATTAGCAATAATCAGTATCACTGGATGCCAGGAAGCTTTACAGTCATTGGTTGTGTAATCTAAGATATGCTGCAAGGTCCAAATTAGGAGCCAAGGAAGTCGTCTGCATTTTTAATGTTCTGGTTATGTAACTTGCAACCTTTTCTTCTTATGCCTTGACTCTATTCCTGTGAAACATTCTACTTAGAAAGGACCTCAAGACCCTTCACCGGGCTTTCAGTATAATATCTGCATATTTCTATTTGGTCTATATATGGTCAATAGAGCATAGTGGTCAGCAACATCATTGGAACTGAAGCTAGAGCCATATTGTTTCAGTTCCAATTCCTGCTCCGCCTTTTATTACTTGAACAAGCTTGGGCAGGTGCTGTAACCTTCTATATGTTAGTTTTCTTCTTTTTTCATTTCTGGAATGGAAATGATCATAATCCTTTCTTCATGAACTTGCTTATGCCACTTCATCATAGGCTTGGCACATGAGAAGGACTTCAAAATAGTTATTACTATTTTCCTTATAGTTTTGATCATGTTGTACTGATTTCATTCTCTCTCCATACAAAATTTCTTCATAGGAACGTACCTACCAATGTCCCTTCAGACGCCATCACCTTCCAGAACATAGTAAGAAGCCACACATGGGATTATCTTTGTTGAGTTGATTCTGAAGGTATGTAGGCACTTTGGAGGTAAGCTACTTGAGGAACAAGTAAACAGAGTAGAGATTGTTTGTAGTTCAAAGAGGGGTCCAATGAAAATAGAGTGCAGATCCAGGAACTGGGGCAGAAGTTAAGGCAGGAAGTTGTTCTGTTGCCCAGAGAGTGGGACAGCTCTGGCCAAGCTGTCAAGATTATAGCAGAAGATCTTCTACTGCCTGCCTTTTAATGCAAGAAGTGTCACCTTTCTTACTCTGTGATCAGTGACAGGGTCTTTCAAAATATAAAAGGCTTTTACTCAGATAAAAAAATAATGGGCCAATAATGTGCCATCTCAAGCAAGTAACTTGCCTAACTCAACCTTGGTTTTCCCGTCTGTAGACCAAGGCTAGTAATTATCCCATTTAAGACTCAGGGGAGCTAAGAGTTAAACATGATGAAACCTGTAAAGAGCTTAGCACTAAAAAGAGTGCAGTAAATGCTGGCCACTCAGCTTGCTGAAAAAGTCTCAGTGAATACAGTCTTTCATTTTCTGGTGTCTTGATGCCAGAGAATTTCAATGAATTCTCAAGCTTTTCTGCCTCATTTGCAGAAAGAACTAAGACCCGTGCATGCACATATGTGTGTGTGTGTGTGTGTGTGTGTGTGCGCGCGCGCGCGCGCACGCGCACACACACACACACACCCTTCCTTTTTCTTCTGGAAGAGGTTAACTATTGTGACCGGTACAATTAGCCCCTTTCTATCTGATAACAGCCCCATCTAAGGAATTCACAACCGCTAATTAGAGGCACCCGGCAATCTTGTGAGGAAGAAAAATTATCGCTCAGACTCTACATGTATCTGAATCAAGTTGCTCTGGGCTAACTTCAATTGTAGAGCCCAGGCCTGAGGAAGGACAGAACAGGATGCAGCAGTCCAGCCCCTGGCCCGTACACACTGCCTCTTCCCTCTTTCAGGGTTCCAAGGAGCTGACTAGAGGCCCTGCAGTTGTAAGTTCATTATTAAATCATTTCTCACTGAAAGAAGAAAAGGACGCGAAGCCCCACACACAGTGGTTTTTAAAATGCTAGTCTCTCTTCAATAGAAATTGAATTCACTGATGTAGCCCAGGGAAAAGCGAACTCCTTCCGCCCCTTCAAATGATTCTTTCAGGCTAATATAGCAGTTAAACCTTCAGATACATAATAGCATGCCGCTCTATTAGCTAAGGCGATTTTATTCTTCAGCTTGCAGCTTCTTGCCTGACAGTTGTCACCTAGACAACCATGTCTCCATGAACTCAGGAAGAGACTGGGGGGCGGGTGGCCTCTGTGGAGCCAGCCAGCCTGATACATCAAATCTTCTGGTGCGAAGGAACCATTCTTGGCTTTGCGATGTGGAACACACTAAATAATGCATTCGACTGTTGTCTATTCATCTTTTCCATTGCCACCACTGCAGGCCCCTCCTTGCCTGTGACCTTGAAACGCTCCCTCAGCTTCGGGCCTTCCCATTCTCCTGTTATCAGCAAATCTGGTTTGGTGTGACTCTGTGTATATGTTTAACAACTTCCCAACCTTGCAGCTTCCTAGCTGTGCTTTTTTTTTTAAATCCTGAAACAAAGGAACTGCAAAGGCGGAAAGTTCTCTGCACTGGTGTGTAAGAAAACTAATCAGACAAGCTACAGCAGGCTCCGGTGAGCTAATGAAAGGATGCCATCTTCGTCTGTTCCTACCTAGGAAGAGCTGAGCCCTGGAGTGTGAAGAGCGATAGCACTTCTGACCAAAAACCACAAGCACTATCAAGTCAGAGAAACCAAGGAACAATGGAATGATGTCACCACAACAGGACAAAAGGCCCAATGTTACATTTTCCTAGCAGCCTGTGGATTAAAGATATTAATCACCAACTGATCCTTTCAAGGGTTGCCATGGGAAAGTCTGGAGAGCCTCTGACATCAACAGTGAGTTATAAAGTGAAGTGAGTTCTTCACACCTTAGATATCACACAAAAGAGGGGCAGGTTTGATCACAGGGTGGGTGTATTTATAACATGGAAGGGCATCAAATGCCACAGACCAAGTAGTGTTCACAGGTACCTGTATATTACACCATCAAATGGTCAGTTAAGTATTTGCTGGAGGTGCAGGGTGGGAGGGGGCAGTAGATAACTTGTGTAAATACACCAGTCCATCCAAGCATCCAATAAGCCAGACAACGTGTTCTGTAAGTTCTTAAACTGAGCCTACAGGGTAACTAAGGCCATACAAGATGATAGGCTGTGCTCTTCTCCAGGTGTAGGGATCAGACATACCATCTACCTAGGGACAATCTTTATGGAGAATTGGCCAATTGCATGCTCAAGCCATGTTTCATGTCATCACGTGGCTTGCTTGAAATCTATACCATGGAAATAAACTACAAAGCAGGACCTTGATTTGTTTATTTCTTTGAAATCTCATTTTCCAGCAACTACAGTAATTCTCTGTTCTCCAAAGGTTTGCTTTCCATGGATTTTGTCACACATAGTAAACCACAGAACCTGCACATGACATGGAAAATCCAACAAATAAACAATTCACAAGTTTAAAGTTGCATAACATTCTGAATATCACAATAAAATCTAGGTCCCACTCAGGACATGAACAATTCCTTTGTCTAACATATCCATACAGTATATGCCATGGCCCTGTCACCAGTATCCACCTCAGTAATAAAGCCAACTGTCAGAGTAGCACACTGCTTATGATGACCCTCATTTTATTTAATAATGGTCCCAAATCTCAGTGGTGTTACCAACTTGGAAAGAGAAATACTGGAAACCACTTCATTTAAGTGAAAACGTGGAAGTAAGGTAAGATAATACTTTCACTACAGTATATTGTTATAATCCTTCTCCTTTATTATTACTTGTCAATCTCTTACCATGCTAAATTCAAAACTTAAACTTCAAAGCTTAATCAAAGCCAGGCATGGTGGCTCATACCTTTAATCCAGTACTTAATAGACAGAGGCAGATGGATCACTGAGTTTGAGGCCAGCCTGGTCTACAAAGCAAGTTCCAGGACAGCCAGAACTACACAGAGAGAAACCCTGTCTCAAAAGAAAAAAAAAAGACAATGCCAAAAATTAAATTTTATAATAAGTAAGAATGTTGAGAAAAAGCAAATCAGAGCAAAGAAAAGAAAAGAAAAGAAAACCAGATTCAGTATTACTCATGGCTTCAGGCATCCACTAGGTGTTTTGGAATGTATCCATAGGAAATAAAAGACTGCTGGAGTAGAAGCATCTTTCTTTCCAGTGTAGATACTCAGCTTATTCAGTCGGATGTTGGAAGAGAATAACCATCCTCTTCAATATAACATATGACTAGAGTTCTCTTTCTGGCCATGTCCGTTGGAATAAGGATGAGTCTGATTGACATAAATCAATCAAAAGTCTTTTTAAAGGTGTGGGTTTTACACACACACACACACACACACACACACACACACACACACGATAAACAAATTATCACACTTATTATCATACACAACATGCATTGCAGAATAGGGAAATCAAGCAAATTAGCATATTCATTATCTCACATACTTGTCTCTTTTTTGTGGTGAGAACACTTCCTACCTACCCACTTATCGGTTTTCAGAAACTGTTGCTATTAACCATAACCACTATGTTTACAATAGATCTCTCAGCCTTGATTCCTCCTAGGAAACTTTGATATCTTTTGACCAATATTTTTTCAGCCCTTTCCTTGGCCAGCTTCTGCTCTCATTGCCTGCCTCTGTGAGGTCAATCTTTTCACATTCCATACTTAAGTGAGATCACATGCTATTTGCCTTCCTGTGCCCGACTTCTTTTTCACTAAAGCTCATGCCCCGTAGTTCCATTCAGATTGTTGCAAATGGCCTCATTTTCTTCTTTGTAATGCTGCATCATATTGTGATGTGCATATGCACTGCAATTTCCATCTAGCAGTGTATCCACTGATGATTATGCAGGTTGTCTCCATGTCCCAACTATTGTGAACAGGACTCAGATGAACCTGAGAATTGGGTATCTCTTCATAACACTGCCTTCATTTCCTTTGTTTTCTAACATTTTTTAAGCAAAATCCTTCAGGGAAGGTGTTTTTCTCATCTGAGAAGAGAAGGAATAAGAATTGCATAAACCTCGAGGTGCCATCTTTTCTGTTCTTCTTAGCCATCAGATAAGGAAACCAACACAGAAGAACACAGAATGAGAGGTATACAGAAGGCGGAGCCTCAAAACAGCATTCTTTGTGTATTTATTTTATACTAGAAGATTGGAGAAGCCAGGGTTCTGGTGACTGAACACACACAAAGGGCAACTCCAAACCAATGGCCAACAGGAGCTAGTTATGCCCAAGGCTACACTCCCGTGAATTTTTTAGGGACTCACATAAATTACTTTTGCTTTCTCGGGATATGTTTATTTAGGATTTTAACTCTTGAAACTCAGAGTTCCAATTATAAAATGTTGTCTTTCTTCATCCTCTCCTTCCTTCCATAGGAACTAGTTTATCTGTGCAGCAGATGGTACCAGTATCTTGTCTTTGATACTCACAGTTACCATGTATCTTTATACCTTATTACCCTACAGTCCTTTCAGCCAATAAGTGGGAGAGACCTGAGTGCTGGTAAGTTAAAACACATAAGGGTAACCTCAAACCATTGACTAAAATGAGTATGGCAAAGACTTTGGCTACTTTGTGGGTTCTTCTTTCTTTCACCCATCTCCACTCATTTTCTTCCAGCCTTTCAACCTCCTAACGCTAGATAGAAGAGAAAAAAATGATACAGGGGAAAGGGGGTGATGTTTTCATTATACTACTTTCTGCTGATTTGGGGTGTCCAGTTCCTTGGGACAAGTTTGATGTTCGCCATCAAGATATCTAATTATTTTTCTTGTTGTTTCTTCTTTGACCATTACTACTATCAAATAGCAACCAACCCTCTGAAACGACGAGCAACAACTAACCACCAATCTTCAACCCACCCCTCTCATTGCTCTAGCATTTGTATACCCTCTAAAAAGTCCATAAAATCCCAAATGTCACACAATTGCAGAAACTGTCTGCTGCTAGCAAAATATGCCCCTGCTAGAGCACGAGGCAAATCACAGTTAGCTGCTGTGGACAATCTGAAGCAACCCCATTTCCCACACCTAGGATTAAAATATTCTTATAATATTTCTGTGTTTTAAAAGAAACCAAAATTTTCACTACAAATGAGATAATGGTTAGATAGCCTGCATTCTTTGTCTCTCAAGTGGAATCTGAAAGAATGTCCCACACCACCCACCCAAGGTACCCAGCACAGTGGCCTTGTTATTTTAGCCCACAACAGATTCTATGAATTGACTTTTTTTTCTTCCCTATGTCACTTATCGAATCTCTAATGATGCTGATTTTGGCATGTGATTCTGTGGATGCAACATAGGGGCCTATATGTGCTAGGGAGGCACTCTGTCACTGAACCATACTCCCAGCACAGTTGTATCAATATTTTTGGCATCAATCCTCAAATATACTACTTGCATTCAAACCCTTAACATAAGGTCTACTTCTGTGGAAAATCCAACCTTGGAAACTACTTGCCCAAGCAAATAGTTCTTATACTTCAAATCCTTCTAGTATATACATTCTTATTATGGGTGGTCTGTCAGATTGATCATGTGTTTCTTCTTTCATGGTGCCCAATGCCTGGCTACAGAGTTAATTTGTAAACAAAGAACGAAAATGAGAGTCACATCTCTGCTTTTCGGCCATAATCATAAATTCTAATTTGGATTTGCCCTACATTTAGACACAGCAAAAGGTTTTCATCAGGACACCAATGAATGTGGAGCAAAGCTTGTTGTCACTTATGAGAAAGTCATCCTGGGCAGCCAAAGAGACTATCACCCTCACCCTCACACAGCTCCCTCCCCTTCATATGATTCACTTCCACTCAGCACAGGCTAAGTGTTCCCTTCAGCTAAGAGTTGCTCTGCAGTTGTCAAGGGAGTCAGGAAAGGCCCATTCTCTGGATGTATGAAACTTGGGAGTATGCATGCTCACAGAGGTGAGCAGTCCAGTGAGAAATACACTCCTTCACAGGCAACAGGAAAATATGTGTCCTGGGCATTGGACTGCCGGGATTTAGAAACTTTTAACCCACAGATACTTGTATTTTTCACAGCTCTGGGCTGGTAGTAATTTCCAAAGACTTTACATCTCCTTTGGAATGGAAAGGCCTCTGACTTTATGGTAAGTAGAGAAAGTGGGGCTAATTAAATAAATTTAAATGAAAGCTTTTGCCATGTAAGAAGAAAAAAGTCCAAATCTAAATGGCTATAAGGAGAAAATTCCAGGTGATTGGTGCAAATTCCAGTTCCATAAATGTCAACTTGGCTGGCAGTAGGGATAGTGGCTGAAAACACAGTCTCTGGAGCCAGACTGCTTGATTTTGAATCTTAACTCTACTCCTTACTAGCTGTGTGACCCCAGACAAGTCAAACAACTTCTCTGAGCTCATCTTCAACAATGAAGAAGGGTTCGTAATGGTGTCTGGCTTGTTAGACTGATGCAAGTATGTTTAGAAAAGTGCTTGATACGTAGAAAGTGGCCCAACATCTGCTTTTATTTTGGTTATTCTCTCTCTGGATCTCAGTCTCTTCACTTGTTAATGGAGGATTCTCCCCTCAGTCTACAATCGGGGGTTTTGCGAGAACAAAATGATACAATGTCATTGGAATGGAAAAATCTGGCAAAGCATAGAATGTATTTGGGTTATGATTAAATCAGTTGAGGCATTTGTGGCCTATGCTCTTCCTCCAAAACACCCCCAGCTGGGTACTTAAAGGCTCCGTTAGTCTTGACTTCCAGGGAAGGAAACAAGAGCTCAGGGAAAGCCCCTCCCATCTACATGGGTCAGACATATGGTGAGCAGCTGGGATGTATGCTAAGCATTCCTCAAATTAGTCCAAAGGCCCCACTGTTCAGTTATTGCCCCCAATGCAGCCATAAAGCCACAGCGCATAACCGCCAGCAGGTTGTTACATCCCCCAGTCTGCGCTCGCTCCAGCCCCAGTCAGTGGCCCAGCCAAGGCCACTCCAAGTTCTCTGGCCCTGGAGCCACCTGTGTATCCTCTGCTTAACTCAATCTGCTGTCAAGAAGGAGGAAGTAATTAAATAGGGGCCATATCAGTCCCACCACAGGCCCTGGAAAAAGTCAATAAAATTTAGTTACCAGAATGGGAGCTGATTTGTAACCACTCTACCATAAACCATGATGCACACACAAAAGATGTCAGCTTCGGGCACACAGCAAGCCAGCCCAGCAATGCAGGGCCCTCAGCACAGTTTCCTTAAATGGCTTCGGTGGGACAGAAGGAAGGAAAATGAAGTGCTCTTTACTTCAGAGAAATGTGATGTGAGAAATGAAGAGATTAAGGGGAGACACACAAAGCTAGGGAAGAGGATGCTGAAGAGGACAGGACAAAATCTGTTACTCCTCAGTTAAGCCATCGCAGCCCTGGGAGACTGTGTATGAGAAAGTGGGCTGCAGACTGCCCTAGAATAAACATTCTGTGGCTTCCTCCACCAAACTCCTCTGTCCACCTGTCTCACTGCTACAGGGTCAGAGCAGATTTTTCCAGCATTCAAAGACCCCCATTCTGAGGAGGAAGGAAGAAGAGCCAAGAAACAGAGTCTGTGCAAACCAAGATTTTGTTTGGTTGATCCCAATCTGCCAATGTACCTTTCTGTTTCTTCCATTTGACATCATTTCTACCTTGTCAATCATAGGAATTTTCTATGAAATCAATTTTTTGGCAAATTGGTGAGAAACTGCAGCTGTAAACCCATAGGTGAATTATGCAATTCAACCAAGGCTGTTGAGGAGGGGAGAGAGAAGGGAAGAGACATCAAAATAGACTCAAGAAAATCTGCCAAATCATTCTTGCTTCCCTTTATCCATTATCTTCACAAAGGCCTTTTCATTCTATATATTTCCTTGATCTAAACAAATATTTTGGTGTAATACTAAAGACAAAAGGCAGAGTATAATACAAGGTCAACTGCCATAATATTCCTGGTTAACATGCACTGAACATCAATTGTGACATTTAATCCTCAGCTTTCCTGAGCAGTAGGTTGTAGGACATGAAGACTGCCTTGCAGAAATAGGTTACTTTGAGCGGACCTTAAAGTTTATGCCTACTTCTGTTTCCACTCTGCTTTCTCTCCTTCCTTATGCTTCATGATAAAGTGGCATCTGCTACACATTCCTTCCACCTCACAGCTACCAGGTCTACCCCACTATGATGGACTGAAATCCCCCTAAAACTGTGAACCAAAACATAGCCTTCTTCTCTCATCTTGTTTCTTCAGGTTTTCTGTCACAGTGGCAAGGAAAATCAGTAGCATGGGTATAAAGAGGTATTGTGCAGACTGAGCCCCATAGAAACTAAATAACATGAGCAAGGTCAGTGTCTAAAGAATGGTAGAGAAAAGAAGTCATCAGTCACTGGATACCTATTACCTGTTAGCATTTCACGTTAACCATAGCACATGTGGTTTCCTGATACTTTGTGGACTCCAAATCATTAAAGTATTTCATTCTTAATACAGCTATGGATCAGGAGTTCTTGTTTCTGATTAGAAGCTTAGGAAACTAAAATTCAGAAGCATTAGTTGATTATCCTAGTGTCTTAGTCAGAGTTTCTATTCCTGCACAAAAATCATGACCAAGAAGCAATTGGGGAAAGAAAGGACTTCTTCAGCTTACACTTCCACATTGCTGTTCATCACCAAAGGAAGTCAGGACTGCAACTCAAGCAGGTCAGAGAGCAGGAGCTGATGCAGAGGCCATGGAGAGATGTTACTTACTGGCTTGCTTCCTTCTCCTTGCTTACTCAGCTTGCTTTCTTATAGAGCCCAAGACTACCAGCCTACAGATGGTACCACCCACAAAGGGCTCTCCACCCTTGAACACTAATTGAGAAAATGCCTTGCAGCTGGATCTCATGGAGGCATTTCCTCACCCGAAACTCCTTTCTCTGTGATAACTCCAGCTTGTCACAAGCTGACACACAAAACCAGCCAATACATCTAGCAAATGGAGATTGAGGACCCAAGACAACTTCTGGTCTTCTCAACACATGCCTAGTACCTCAGACTAAGTCTTTATCTATAGCATCACCCATGTACCTTTTAGCATTACAACCTAGGAAACACATACTTTCTAGACTCTGGAAGTCAAGTATGGAAGCTCTTTCACTGTTACGTCCACCCACCTTACTTGTGAAGTAGGGTGGTTTTATTGGGCTGTGTAGACTGTTGAGTGAATGACCTAATATCATGTGAAGGGACAGCACTGACATCAAAGATACTATAAATTTAGACATTCATTAAGGCAATTTGCCATTCTATGGCAGTAACATGTTCTAAGGAAGAGTACCCTCTCCTAATTCATGCAAAACCAATATCAAGTTAGTTTAGTCCCCAATGGTCTCTATTAAATTCTTGCTACTCTTGGCACTGATCTATCTGCTTTCTTCTGGTCCCTCTTAAGATCTGTGTTACCTGTTTTCTTTTTTCGGGGGTAACATACCTAACAGAAACAATATAGAAGAAGAACAGTGTGTTTTGGCTCATACTTTCAGGAGAATTTCAGTCTACCATTGTGGGGTAGACTGGGTGGGGCGACGGTAGAAGGATGTATAGGAGAGACCACTCTATCATGGAGGACATGGAACCAGAGAAACCAGGCTGTAAACAGATACTACCTTTAAGACCTGCCCATAGTAACCTAATTCTGTCATACAGGTCCCATGTCTCATAGGTTCGATAATATTTCAAAAACAGGGCCATCATCTGTAGACAGCATTCAAACATATGAGTCTACAAAGGGCATTTCACACTCAAACTGCAACCAGATCCAAGGCGGGAAATACTTTCCATAAAAATTCATTTCTTCATTTGTTTACAGTTAATTATGTTCCATTCAACAATATGCCTACAAGAATATAGACATTGTGATAGGTCAAGAAAACAAACGTGGCTCCTCCCATCTTTGGCTTTGAAGTAGTAAGAACATAGAAAGTACTATGGGCTAGTCTACTCCAGTTGGTTTATCGTCTATCTCAGGCTTACCTTTCCAATATAAGTTATAGAATCCAAATAATAGCAAGGCAGAAGCAACAACAACAAAATTTTATTTATTTTTAAAAATTTATTTATTCACTTTACAACCCAATATCAGGCCTTCCCAGTACCCCCTCCCACAACCCCCCATTCCAGCTTCCCCCTCTCTGGGTGTCACCCCTCCCCAACACCAACAATTTTATTTTTGAACTCATTTCCTACTGGGAATGATGACATGCCTTGATGCCCCAGTTCTGGCCAACAAGACATAATCAGTTGGTACTCATTTTTCTTCTTCCTTCTTTCTGACTGGAATATAAACACAATGCCGGGAGTAGTATAAATTATCTTGTAATCATGAGGGTTATGTATATTTTCTATAGATGCCAGAGATGGGAAAGAAGAACGAGTCCTGTGTTTCAGGATAGAGCCCCTAGATATGCTGGACTGCCTATGCTGTTACAAGAGGTGAATAAGTCTCCTACACTTCAACTGCAGTTAGCCAGGTGTTTTATTGTGTGTAACCTAAACCTACTTTATCTTATGTAAAGGAGACTTATCAAGTAGTAATAACAATAAACATACAATTATGAATAGTAATGGATGTCAGTCTAGGGAAGTATAAGGTTCCAGCAGACTGCAAACTGCTTGAGAGGGTTATGAAGGTGAAGAAGGTTTGGCTGAAAACTGACATTGAATCTCAGTAACCAGAGGCAAGATGGCATAGAATCAAGTTTGTTTGTTTTTTTTTTTTAAATGTTTTTTGCAAAGGCCCTAAGGGGGGAGAGAGCATCCACATTGGAGGTGGAGAAAGAAAGGCAATGTTCACAAGCAGTGAGGTAAATCAGCTCCCGGGGAACAACACTGTGACCTTAACCCCTTTGCTCAGTCCATTAACCAATTGGATTGACTTTCTACAACTAGCTAACCAGTCAGGCAACACTGAAGGAAAGGAATGCAAATGGAAGTTTCCTAAGGCTGGCTGAAGCGAAAAAAGAAATTAGGGTTAGTCCTAATTATTCTCATTAGTAAAAGACAAGTAGAATCCCCAGAGGAGAGCCAAGGTAAGAGTGCTATTGACAAATACCCAAGATAATGAGTGTCTGGCACAGTCTACACAATGTTTGTTGAACGACTGCACAACTAATGCCAAAGAAAGATATTTCAAAGCATAAAATGATGTATGAATCATTATGCCAAGTTCATGTTTTGTTGGGATACACTTGCCTTTCCACTATAGTTTACAAAAGTAGATGTCTTTTAAATTCACTTTGAGATCAAGACTGGGAACTCTGTTCTCCCGTTAGTGAAGCTCAGCATCTTTTCCCCTCTACAAAGAGGCATGCTTTCTCCATCACACTTCCTTCTCCTCCAGCACACCCTGAGCCTACCTGCTTCTTTGGTCCCCGACCTCTAATCAGCTCTGAGAGCAACCCAGTAAAGGTTTAAAAGCAGAGTACAGTCCCTGGCATGCTTGCTCTAAAAGTCCTGAAATTTCATCTCATCAGTTTCGTAAGGTCATGGCAGGGTAGTATTTGTACTCCAGTGGAAGATCTGAGCTAGGAGCATGGACTTCTGTGATCCTTCCAGCAACCCTGAAAACAAAGATTCTGAGGCACAGAAACTTTAAGTGACTTTCAACCACATCACTTGCCTTCCTTCACCCCATCCCTCCATGTGTCTAGACCACCTGGTGGGCACTCCTACTCACCAACCCAGTCTAAGGACTGGAATAGCACAGGCTACTATAGATTTTCCATTTTCTTTTTCATTTCTACTCCTTTCTAGACTTTGTCCATAAAATTCACCTTGAGCTCTTTCTTTGTAACTGCCCTTCTTACCTACTCCAGCTACTTACATGGGCTCACTGCAGTGATGGTAGTTCTAGTGTAGAGAACAAGTCTCTAGGTCACACTGTCCTGCTGGGGCTCTAGACAATTTTTAATCATGACTTGGCCCTGCCTTGTATATATATATAAAATATAACACATGAGGCAAAATAAACAAACAACCCTCTATGCCTCAACTGGAGAACAGACTAGATATGAGATCTGGGGTCTGCAGATTCAGGGTGATGTTAGCTGCTCTCATTGAGGGAAGATCTCACTAATGTCCACTTAGGGAGGGGTAGCTCCTCTGGCTTTCTTCACATTTCTTACTAGCCCCTGATTTCTCATATTTAGTGTATAAAAAAGTACCTCAACAATGGCTGAATATCTTAGTTCCTCTGGCTGTTATGACAAAAACTATAAGTCCCGTGAGATGGCTGAGCAGGTAATGGTGCTGGTTATGCAAGCCTGCCAAAATGAGTTTGATCCCTGGAATACACATAAAGGTAGGTGGAGGGAGCTGACTCCCCAAGAACTATGTATTGGGTGGCCTGTACTTTATGTCTCACAGTTCAAGAGAATAGGGAGCACAAGATCAATGCTGGCAACTTTGACACGCCATGATATCCTAATTTTTGGCCCAAATGCCCCTTTCTTGCTGTGCCCATACATAGTGGGGAGAAGGAAATGGATGGCTCTAAGTTTGCAGGTATCCAACCTTCTGTCATTGTGATATGACAATGTTATCTACAAATCTGTTGGGCTGCATTCCTAACTGTGCTGGAACAGATGCAGCCATATTTTGCAAGTTGGACTGCATAGAGTAGCTTCTTTAAAAATATTAATAATATGAATAAAGGCTTTAACCCTTTAGGCTCTCACTGCCCTTCCAAGACTCCCACTTCCTAATGCCATCATCTGGAGTGGCAGGATTTCAACACTGGAATTAGGAGGGTAAAGATATTAAGATAGCACAAGGGGCTATCTCAATGACTTCCTTGCAGCTCTAAAAGTCCCAGAAGAGGTGGGGTGACCTCTCATCTGGCTTCTGTTGAGATTGCATGCCTTGATTATTATATTGTTGATCTAATCAATGGGCAGAGGTGGACTAGTGAAACTTTTCATAATCTCCTCACTGATTTCAGGGATCAGGGAATGGAGATGGCTGGGAGTGGAGGTGCTCCCTCCCTCCTCCCTGCCTTCTTCCTTCCCTCCCTCATTCCCTCTCTACTCCCTTCTTTCCTTCCCTACTTCCTTTTTCCTTCCATCTCCCTTCTGTCTTCCTAGTAACTTACTGTCACAGGAACGAAATAGGAAATACATTAATCACTTAGAAATACATTAATCACTTCTGCAAACCCTGTCACCTACCCGACTTCTACTCTATCCCAACTCTCAAAGAATCAACCACCTCTCAATATTCCCATGAGACCGTAAGCATATGACAGGGAGCCACCGGGTGGTGGGGCAGGCAGGGATTGGAGGTAGCCTGGCTGAACTTGCTGAATATCTAAAGAGTACTGTGAAAGTGTAAGGGCTGCCTGGGTTCACTGCTAACCAGATGTGCCAGTATCAGAGGAAAAGGGCAGGCTAGAGGACAGTTTGAAGTTTGAGCTATTCATGGTTGTTTTTAAAACTCAAAAAAGGCAAGTATATGGGAACCAAGAAGAATAGGGACAAATGACATAGTTTATCATGCTGAAAGCTCCATTTTAAGCACTTATGTTAATATGATAGTCATTTTGGGGACAATACCTTGATTAACAGCATTTTAGAAAGGAGAACAACTGAGGTATAAAGTTGACTGAAGAATGTGGATGCTCACTAATGCTTTGTAACTCCAAGTATAACACAGTGACCAGTGACATTAGAGTCACTTGGGAGCTTGACAAAAATGCAATCTCAGGCCCAGCCCACACCCATGGAATATTCAGCTTCGATTTTAACAAGACTTCCAGAGGATTATGGGCCTATTAGAATCTGCAAAATGTTGAACTAGGGGACACAGCTAGAGGCTCTTCTTTATTCCAGATCATCAATGGAATCTTTTTCAAGAAATGATTGTCAGCCTATGCTGAGTTGGGCATCTGCTGAGCTCAGTTCTTCTGGACACACACATGCCATTTCCAAAGACATGGTAGTAGGTAAGCAGCATATACTATGACAGAAAAGTTTGTTTCTGAAAGGGAAGGGCTCATGAATGTTGTATACACATTTTATTCTTGGTTTGTACTTTCTCTTACTCCTGGCCTTAGAACAAAAGTAACTAAGGTGAAATCCCCAAACTTGTGAGTCCCATTAGCCCATTATGGGTTGGGCTCATAAAACTGCAGATCTTCTTGTATAGAATAGGCCCGTGTTTGAAATTGAGACAAACTTTAGGGATGCCACAAGGAATTAATAAAATAATTTATACAAAGTGCTCAGGGCTAAACACAGACTTTGTAAATATCTGGGGATAGGCAATTGTAGTTAGGGCTTATAATTCCGATCTAGAACTTTTCTAGGTATCTTGAAGTTTAATGTATAACTAATTCCTAATGAAGACACAATTGCTAATTAGTCCACATTTTGTTTTTTTAAAAAACTCCAAGTGAGGGACTCTACTTTTCTCCAGATTAAAGAGAGATTTGTAGAAATGAAGAGGAAGAGCTTCCCTTTGAAAGAGGACTTTAGAGAACTAGGATTCCAGATTTACAGAGTTGACATGGTTTGCCTACCATGTCATTGTTTCTTCTTGCTCTTTATAAGTTATAATGTTGCTGTGCTACATTACTTTGCTTAGACTCTTACAAATTCTACAAGACACAGTTGGTGCCCCCCCCAATTCATGCTGATTAGCAATTTAAATAAAAAAGAACACAGATCTAGGGTGGGTGACAAGTAAAATTAAGAAAAAAGAGTTAGCAGGGTCCCTAAATACTTTTCCTTCTCGATTACTAATTATGTGTACTAGAGAACAGAGGTTATTTTTTTTAAAACAAATCCGTATCTGTATGAACTGTAAATCACAAATACATACACTGTTGCACTACTTTACCCAAACAGAAACTATAACCCTGTTAACCATTATCATGAGCTTTAACATTTACGGGCTGATTAGTTATACACCAAAAGCTAGCGAATACAAACAGCAACATTCCACCATCAGTGCCTCTGCCATTTGGTGATTGTCACTCTTTCTGTGCTTAATTGTTCTTTTTTTTTTTTTACTTAGAATCCTGAAAAGGTATTTGTCACAAACATACATTCGTGCACCCCCAGAGAGACACAGATGTTTGTACATCCTTTGACTTAAACTTCGAGAAAAAAAGGACACCAGCTTTGTTTTTGTTGTTTTGTTGTTTTCAGACAGTCTTGGTATGTAGTCCAAAAATGACCTTGAGTTTACAACCTTCCTGCCTCAAGTGCAGGGATTACAGATTAGCCAATAACTGATAATTAACAATTAGTTCTACTTAAAGCTTTTCACTTAGGTTCACAGGCATGAAGCAAACTGCCCACCACCCAAATGAGCCAGGAATATGTATATGTAGGAATACCAGCTGACTCAACAGCTGGAGGTAGTTACTCAGAATTCAATATTCCAGCAAGGAAGTATATCTCTTCCCATAGCCTTCTGTCTCTTGCATTGGCACTACCAAGCCTCACCGGATTTTTTAAGAGGGAGTTAGCAGCTGATGACTAGAAGGAGCCCAAGCACACTGCTAGAGTCCTGTTATCTACCTAGAGGCTTTCAGGTTAGCCATTTCTATGCTTTAGTGACAATCATTAAAATATCTGCATCTGACCCATCATGTAAAATGTGCTGCTTCACATTATGATAAAATAGAAAGAAAAGAACGTTTGGGGAAAGTTTAAAAAAATGCTAACCAAAAAGTGCTAGAACCCAGCAGATGACCAGAATTATGGAGAAGTAACAGAGCATGAACCTGACACTGGCACATACTAGGTCCTCAATAAATGTTTTGTTGACAGAACATCAGTACTGCAGCCTAGTCACAGAAACAGAACTTCATCCCTGTTTTCAGGTCTTGATGCAAATGCACTTGGCTCTCCTTGCTGAAGCCTGGCTTTCATTCCAAGGTCAACCCTGACTGTCAGATCTTAAATGTCAGCACAAATGATTTGTGATTACCTTAGAAACTGAGATGTGGGCCAGCAGCTTGCTCTTCAAGTGACTTTGGCCCAGATGATATCAAATGAATTAGTGCCCTCAGTCTCAACGAAACCTTCTGGTAGAAACAACGTCTCATGTTATGGCAGGAGTTAATTTACACAATCCCCTACATCAAAGCAAAGGTTTACATGTGTGTCCACCTTTTCCTCATTACCCTATACAAGATATCAAATGCAGCATTCGTTTTTGAACTAATAAGCAAGAAAAAGAAGGATTCTTTTTAAAATGTTCTCCTGGCAGCCTCTTTTGACCTATGCTTAGCATTCTGCTTAATGTACATGAGCAATAGATTTCAATGGTAAGAAGGTCGTACAGTGTCATCTTAGCCCACAAAGTAGGCATGGAAACCTGCAGACAAATTGCAGCCAAGCTTCTGGCCAAATGAGATTGTAAGATGGGCAAGCCAATTCCAGAGAATGTATATTTTCTGGATGTATAATACAATTTGGAAAAATGAGAGATACTGTCATTACAAATTCAATATAGTTCAGGAGATGGGTAAGAAAGGAGGGAAGTGGGAGTATTGTTGGCCAATTTATCAAACTCAATGTCCCTAAAGCTCTCCTTGTGCAACCAAGAGTAATCACAGTAGCTTCCGCGAACATGTTTCCAATCTTAGGTAACAACTGAATAATGTCCATTCAACAATTATGCATTTGGAAGTTATTTTTAGCTACTGAAAAGAAGGGTAGGCAGGACAGGAGTTCACAAGAATGGTATGGGGGTAAAAGTCTGCATAAAGGGGTTGCCTGGGTAATTAAAAAACTCTAAGGACAGACAGCAAAGAAAAGGAGGTATCAAATAGGGGGCCTAGCAACAAGAGCCATTCAGGCAGGAATGCATTCAGAATTCTAGATACAAACTGATCCTGAATGCAACTTATTTTACGTTGGTTAAATTCTCTCTTTTTAGATGAAAAACAAGCAAACAAATAAACACACAGAAAAGTTGATCAAACTTTACAGGAAATACTCACATACCCAATGCCTATGTTGTACAATAGACCTTTACTTTCTTGGTCATCCAACGGTTCATGTTATTTTGAGGTGTGTTCCAAAGTTATTTGCAGGCACAAATTTACTTCCCCTCAAATACATCTGTATGCAAACCACTAACTGAAGCTCAATATTGGCTTCCGGTGTTTTTGTCTCTTGAGGTTAAATTAACATACAATTAAACATATGCTCTCCCATACATCTTAAGTATGCCACTCAGTATATTCAAACAAAGGCATAAAAACTAACTGGTCAACCCAAATCCTTGTCAAAATAAAGGATATCACCCAGAAAATTGTCACATTCCTATCCAGTAAATCTCTGTCCTTAACCCTTAGACCTCACTACTTTTCTGATTTTTTTCTACTGTAGGCTAGTTTTATAAGTTCAAACTGACCTGTGGTATCGCTGTACATCATTCTTGTGCAAAACTTCTATTGTTCAAATAATTGTTTCACAATTTATTTATACTGTTGTATTTCTCAGTAACTCATCCCTTCTTATTGTTGAATTGTTCTCTATTGTTCTGTTAGAGTTAATTTATAGATTTACCCATGGTCTGATATTTCAGTTTTTTCCAGTTGTTTTCTTTTGGCCTATCATGAACAATTTTGGATTGCTGGAACTGTATCAATTTATAGATATAAATAAAACAAGTCTGTCAACTCATATTCTACTTTTTCTACTATCATGTGGTAAACACTGTCAAGTGGCATTTGTTAATTTCAAAATTTTTATTATTATTTTGTGTGTGCACGGTGGGTGTTTGTTGCCTGTTAAGGTCAGAAAAGAGCTTTGTAGAATCTGTTATCTTCTTCTACCTTTTTGTGGATTCTTGGGATGAAACTCAGGCCATTGAGCAATTTGTTCAGCCTTCAAGTGGCACGTTTTAAATATCAGACCTGAGAGTTGAAGTCCCTAAAAACTACAGTCTCATCTGGTTCAGATTCAACTCGTGTATAGGTTGTCTTGCTACATAAAGAAATATACTGTCAATAAGACAAAACGGCAACCAACAGATTGGGAAATGATCTTTACCAATCCTACATCTGATAGAAGGCTAATATCCAATATATACAAAGAACTCAAGAAGCTAGACTCCAGAGAACCAAATAACCCTATCAAAAAATGGAGTACAGAGCTAAACAGAGAATTCTCACCTGAGGAATATCGAATGGCCGAGAAGCATCTAAAGAAATGTTCAACATCCTTAGTCATCAGGGAAATGGAAATCAAAACAACCCTGAGATTCCACCTCACACCAGTCAGAATGGCTAAGATGAAAAACTCAGGTGACAGCAGATGATGGCGAGGATGTGGAGAAAGAGGAACACTCCTCCATTGCTGGTGGGATTGCAAGCTGGTACAACCACTCTGGAAATCAGTCTGGCGGTTCCTCAGAAAAATGAACATAATACTACCTGAGGACCCAGCTATTCCACTCCTGGGCATATACCCAGAAGATGCTCCAACATGTAATAAAGACACATGTTCCACTATGTTCATAGCAGCCATATTTATAATAGCCAGAAGCTGGAAATAACCCAGATGTCCCTCCACAGAGGAATGGATACAGAAAATGTGGTGCATTTACACAATGGAATACTACTCAGCTATTAAAAACAATGACTTCATGAAATTCTTAGGCAAATGGATGGAACTTGAAAATATCATCCTGAGTGAGGTAACCCAATCACAAAAGAACACATATGGTATGCACTCACTGATAAGTGGATATTAGCACAAAAGCTCGGGATACCCATGATACAATTCACAGACCACATGAAGCTCAAGAAGAAGGACAACCAAAGTGTGGATGCTTCGGTCCTTTTTGGAAGGGGGGACAAAATACTCATGGGAGCAAATAAGGAGACAAGATGTGGAGCAGAGACTGAAGGAAAGGCCATCCAGAGACTGCCGCTCCTGGGGATCCATTCCATATACAGTCACCAAACCCAGACACTATTGTGGATGCCAAGAAGTGCATGCTGACAGGAGCCTGATATAGCTGTCTCCTGAGAAGCCCTGCCAGAGCCTGACAAATACAGAGGTGGATGCTTGCAGCCAACCATTGGACTGAGCACGGGGTCACCAATGGAGGAGTTAGAGAAAGGACTGAAGGAGCTGAAGGGGTTTGCAACCCCATAGGAAGAACAACAATATCAACCAACCAGATCCCCTGGAACACCCAGGGACTAAACCACCAACCAAAGAGTACACATGGAGGGACCCATAGCTCCAGCCACATATGTAGCAGAGGATGGCCTTGTCAGGCATCAATGGGAGGAGAGGTCCTTGGTCCTGTGGAGGCTCAATGACCCTGTGTAGGAGGATACTGGAGTAGTGACGTGGGAGTGGGTGGGTAGGTGGGGGAACACCCTCATAGAAGCAGCGGGAGGGAAGATCAGAGAGGGGGTTTCCAAGGTGTGGACCTGGAAAAGAAACAACCAGGAAAGGGGATAACATTTGAAATGTAAATGAAAATATCCAATAAAAAAGGAAATAAATAAAGCTCATTTACATAAGAGGAAATTATTTGTTCTTGTTCTTACCTGGGATGGGATGGAACATCTCTCCTCTCTCTCTCTCTCTCTTTCTCTCTCTCTCTCTCTCTCTCTCTCTTTCTCTCTCTCTCTCTCTCTCTCTCTCTCTCTCTCTCACACACACACACACACACACACACACACACGTGCATGTGTGTGTGTGTGCGTTATCTCTGGGTCCTGTCCTTACCAGGGAAAATCTCATTTTCTCATTTCTTCCATTAGGATGGGTTTTAGGGGGAAAAATCCCCCCACCTCAATCTATCATGCCTTAAATTCAAGAGCCTGGAATCCATGAGATCACAGTCTTCCATTTTCTTCTGCCAGAGTCTTCTGTTCTCTCAAAAAATATGTGCAATTAGGAGCTGAAGAGATGGTTCAGTGGCTAAGAGCCTGAACTGGTCATGTAAAGAACCTGGTTCAGTTCCCGGTATCACATCAGGTGACTTACACCAGCTGCTTTTAATTCCAGCTCCAGGAGCTCCAGTGCTCTCTGGCCTCAGTGGGCACCAGCATACATCGGGTGCACACCGGCATACATCATCGGATGCACACCAACTCATGCACATACACATACATTAACCAAATGCAAATAAGGAAATCTGAGAAAAATCCATGCAATAGGCTAGGTGTGATGTGCACACCTGTAATCACAGCACCTGGAAGATAGGGGTAACAGTATCATGAGTCCAGGGCCAGCCTTGGCTACCCAACAAGTTCCAAGCCATCCTGAATGATCTGGAAAGACACTATCTCTAAACAAAACCAGGGTTGTGAAGAAAGCTTAGCAGATAAGGGCTCTGGCTGCCAAGCTCATCAATCTGAGTTCAAACTCTAGGACTCATATAGTGCAAAGGGAAAAAAAAACCAGTCCTCCCAAGCTTTCCTCAGACATCCACATGTGTGGGGTGGCCCTTTGCAGCAGAGAGAGAGAGAGAGAGAGAGAGAGAGAGAGAGAGAGAAGAGAACAAACACAAATATTTAATTAAAAAGAAAAATACATAAATATCTTTATCATCAGCATCTCCTTTTCATATCAACCCATTACAAGACTGTTACTGATCTCAAGAGTGTATTAAATAAAATGGGCATATGAGGGATGGAAAGACAACTAACAGTTAAGCAAGCATATTTCTCTTGCAGAGAACCTGAGTTTGGATACTAGCAGCTATATTGCATAGCTCACAATTTTCTGAAACCCCAGCTCCAGGAGCATCCAATATATCTGGCTTCTACAGGACCTTATACTCATGTGCACATTCCCACATACAACACACATAATTAAAAATAAAAATAGAGTACTTTAAAAAAGAAAAATGAATGTTCATTCCAGATGCTGGAAATAAGAGTTTTCCCTGAAGGGGTAGAAATGGGGAAGAATTTAAGACAACCAGATAGAAACTGGGGGGTGTAAACAAAGGATGGGTAGAGCAAGGCCTAAGAGATGGGAGGAAATGAAAGAAAAGAGGTTCCTGGAAGTGATGTTGGCCTTCTTTTAGGGGATCACACCCACAGCCAATCAATTCTGGTCACCTGCTCAGGTCCCCGTGTTCTTTTCTGTTCTTTCTTTCTTCAAGAAGGGGCAGTCATCTGTAGGTCTTAGAATGGCATCACTTCTATCTTCTGCAGCAGTCTAGAGCTGGAGTGTTCTCAACTAGCCTTTCTTTTAGCCAAAGAAGGTGCTGTCGGAGCTGGCTGCCAAAATCTGCTACCATTGCTGCTCTCCCAAAGTTAGTGATCTTCTGACCTCCGGAACTTTGCTCTTTATTCCTTGTATCTGTCCTGTACCAGTTGCTTGAAAAAGTATCCCTTGCAAACTATTCTGGCCTCTCATGAATTTGGACTTCTTCACTACTAGGGAACAAAACCTTCCACCCAAGTTTGCTGGAAGCCTGGCAGCTTTGCTATGTTCTGTGGAGGCCATGAGGAGAAATATTTTTCAGAATATTTCCATCAATTTCCAATTATACCTATTCCTATTCAAAGAGCAGTGTGCTTTCAGAGCCTCCCACTCAGTTTTAGTGTGTAGGTACTGGGGCATATCTAATTTGTAGAATAAACATGACCACTATAAGACAAATCCAGTGGACGAACAGTATAGCATTCCCAAGCTTCCACAGTTCTCCACCCCATTGCCACAGAGTCCTCCTCCCCAAATCCTCACTTGTGTGAGCTCTCATAGCTCAACTGGCTGATATAGAATATATATCAGGACTCATATAGTGCAGTGATATCGAATAGCAAGGGATTTGAAAAGATGATACAATAGCAGCCATACATACTATTAGAGAGATAGATTAACAAGTTCATCACTGTGGATATCGACTATTATATGTGATGATGAGGTCAGTATGGAGTACTGGTGTGTCAGGTAGTGTGTTAGTTCTAATTGGCTTCAGGACAACATGATGTTTTGTATTTATCTTTAAGAGCTTTGTTCTTATTTCTTTGCTATCATCAGCCCTCAGCTCTATTTGGTGTTATTTTGCCTTGTCTCCAGAAGCACTAACCACTCTCCCATTGCCTATTTCTGATACTACATTTGGGGTAAAATACATAGTCTCTAATTAATGAGAGTAAGTAAGCCAAGTACCTAAGTTAATCCAAGGACTCTAAATATGTTTTTTTTTTTAACCTTAAGAACTAAATAACAGCCTCAAGCTACAGCATGTGAAAAGTCAAATAAACCATGACCTCTCCGGACATTCCAAAAAAACCTAAATCTCAGCGAGAGATGAAAGAAAAAACAAAAACAAAACAAAACAAAACACCAAGTTCTAGACAGAAAAAAAAAGAAAAGAAAAGAAAATGAAAGACAGGGCAGTAACTACATTGCTGGCACCCATTAGAGGTCTTGGCCAAGAAAGAGGCTCCAGAGACTAAGGTGGGGCTTGACATCAATACACATAGAAGAGCAGTGGTCTTAGCCCCAGGTAAATAAAGGGAGTTTCCCAACTGAGACATGTGAATATAGCTTAGAGCTTCAGAAATATTCTCTTTATTAAGGAGACACAGAAATACTGTCTGTTGTCTTAGTGAAGCAATAGGATGTTTGCTCTTTTTTGTCTTGGAGAAGGCTTAAGCAGGGCTATTAAAAAGGATTTCAATGTCTGGTAGATGTGAAGTTTGAGTTAAAACTACCAGTGGGTATAAAAATCCAAGTTGAGATATTGATATAAAAACTGGTCCTGGGCCTGGAAAACTCTACAGTGTTGGCAAAATCAATATGAAATCTGAAGACTATAGATGTTCTAACAGAAGAAACGAAAAGTCAAAGATAAGCTCATAATCAAAGATGGTGCTAGCTTCACATGGAAATGAAATACCAAAGGGATAGTTAGCCAATGAAACAAAGAGAGCCAGTAGAAACCACCAAACTACAAGAAATCATAGAAGAATCTGAAGCATATCATGAAATAAACATCCTGAAGATAATGAGGTAAAAGAATAAATAACATGATGAAACTAAACTATAGTGCAAACAAAGAGCAGCTTGATAGGAAAAATTATAAACTTGGAATGATAATAAGTTATAAGAACAATAATTAAATTTAATAGTTTAGCATCAAAATTGAAATGAATCAATTTCTATAAATATCAGAAAAGGGTACAACATTTGAAATGTAAATAAATAAAATAATTAATGAAAAATATTAGCATCAGAGGAAAAAGAAACCAGGAGACAAAAGAAAATGGACAACAAGATACCTAAAAGTTAAGACCCAAAGATTTAGGTTTGGGCATCATCATCTATGTAGTTTTGCATGCCAAGCTTGCATTTCCAGCCAGTACTAGGACTAGAACACTATGAAAATGCTTCCTGGATGAATGCAGTGACAAAAGAACACATCATAGATTGAAGGATTGATGAATATGAAGAAAAGGCAGCATTCTGAACTAATGTTTTATTTCCTTTCCTAAAATCTAAGTTATCTACCAAAACTCATTCTATCTTAGCAATAACAGACATCCATGGGTCAAGGCCATTTATAGGTATCTGTACAGTACCTATTTTGTTTTTTTCCTAGAATCATTTTGCAGAAGCTCCAGTTAAACTCATTATATTGTAGGCTGTGGCTGAACTGAGAGATACACTCCACCCCAGAATAGATTTAAGAAACAGTCTAAGGGGGAAGAGCTAGAAAAATAAAGACAGAATTGGAGAAATCCATGTAGAACAAAACAAGCCAGAAGGCCTCTGCTGTGAACATCACATGGTTGCCAATAAGAATCAGAAAGCACCTGATCTCAATGGCTCAACTGGTCATGTGGCTGGATGGGACTGGTAGTGCATTAATTTTGAACCAAATCAAAGTAAAATGCAGAAACAGATGACAAAAGGTAACTAGAACCTATTCTACAACCAACCCAACTATGTCTGCAGTTTCTTCATTGAGAACAATAGAAAAATTAATACAAAAATCTACCATAACATATTTACTTGAAACTGTGTTTCAGATTCAGAATCTGATTGCTCTCAGTTTATTATTTTAGTTCACAAAACTTTTTAAATTTTTTTCCAGTTAACTTACGTTACTCAAAATATTAAGCCAGTGGAAGTACCTCCCACAAGTAAAAGCAGCGATAAACTTGGTTGCTTCAGGCAACACAACACACTTCATGAAATGTTAATAATCCTGACTATAGGATGGCCATGTTTGCATACCTGTTGTAACAACTTCAGGAAATGAAACAAGGAAGATCATTTCTCATGTTTTATTTTGATCTACAAACCTGTGATGAATGGAAATTTAGGGCATAGGTTGGGTGTCAGCCTGATGGGATTTGAAGCTCGGATTTTTAGGCACTAGCTAAGCAACCTTGGTAAGTTGGCCAACCTCTCTGGATTCATATGAAAACAATGAGGATTAAAGTATTATCCATTCAATTTTCCTAAGGAGGTAGGATATAATTTTTGCTATACTAACATCACAGAGCATTTGGGAATACAAAATAAGATAATGTATGCGATTATAATTCTTTGCGACCACTGTGAACACTCATCATGGATTTTTTTTTTTTTAGTTTAAAGCCATTGATAAAAAGTCCCAAAAGACCTACACTGTTGAAACATTGCTTGCTGCAGAAATTACAGTATATACCTCTCCCTACCTCTTACTATAGTCAAACAAAACAAAAACAGAATGACGCCAATACCTCAATGCTTAAATTTCTTACATGTAGAATAATGGCATTCATACTATCAGAGAAGACACGTGGCCAAATGTACACCACAATTTTAAGAGAAGTCTTCTCTAAGTCATATGACTAATATGTACAAATATGGTCCTTAGGATAGATTGAAAGTGATCAAATAGTGTCTGCTAGTCTTCCCAGGGAGTGGAATCCAAAGACTTGCTGAATCTGGGTTCACCTCAGTAATTTGTTTCCCCAATAGCACACAAATAGAAGTGATGCTCTGAAACTTGTTTCACAGCTGGTGGCTCTGTTTGGCAAAGTGGGAGAACCTTTAGGATACTGAGTCTTTCCGGAGGAAATCGGTCAGTAGGGACAAGAGTTGAGGATTTACAACTGATCCCACTTCCTGTTCAGTCTCTACTTCCTGACTTCCAATGCAATGAGACCAGCTGACTTGCTGCCTCCCCCCACACACAATGATGAAATGATCTCCTGAAATGGTAAATTATACTAAATCCATTCTCCCTTAAGTAGCATTTGTCAGAGTATTTTGCAACAGCATTAGAACAAGGCATAAGGTAAGAAGTCTGACCATCCAGTGGTTTTCTAGTGTTGGAAAGAACATATGAAGTGACCACATGGAGAGAACTTGAGACCATACAAAGGAGATAGAAGTACCTAGACAGCTCCTAGACCGTCTAGTCATTCCTAGCTGAGGTTCCAGGCACCTCAAAGAAGAGAGTTGTGCTGTCACTTCTAAGTCTTACCTAAAAATCAGGTTCAAAAGCAAAGTACAAGTCTTTTCCTTACAATGCTATGTTTTAGGATTGTTTGTTACTTAGTATCCCAGTTTGAATATGTAACATCCCTCTCATTGGCTCATGTGTTAACTCCAGGCTGATGCTATTATTTGGGGAGGGTCTCAAAACTAAGAAGGTACAGCATAGCTAGAAGAAGTGCTTCACTGAGATTGTATTCTTAAAGTTGTCTTTCCCCTAGCCTCTTCCTGTCTCTGCCTCTCTATTTCCTGTATGCAACGAGATAAAGAGCCTCCTCTACACATTTATGCGACTATGATGATCTGCCTCGCCCACAGACCCAGAAATAGAGCCCAGAGACCATGGGCAAAATCATCTAAAAATGAATCTAAGGTAATTCTAAGTCCTCTTCTAATGTTGCTTTCACAGTCCCTTTTATCACAACGGAAGGTAATTAATCTACAGAGAAATATACAACCAGGAGAAAGTGAATTTCTTTCTTGTCTGGATTTTTGCTCAAGCAACATGTTCCTTTTAGTTTGAAAATAAGAGGAACACAGGTGAAAGACAAACTTAAAGGAGACGGGTGAGAAGATATGTGCTGTGCTCGCCACATCACTAGCTTCTTCAGCAATTTCCCCTCTCTTCACTTGTGCTAGATTGCAGTAAACTACTCAACTCAGCTTCCTGTTCCCACAAGAACCCATATGATGCCTCCTGTCATTTCATAGACAATAAGATTCTGTTCCCAACAGCTTCAAGTACAAGGCAAAGCCCTTCGGGGCTTCTGAAACAGAGGCTCCATCTCCTTTGAGGTTGCTAAATCACCCTGAACGTATTTCCATGCACAGACAATCATGCCATTATTCATAAACCACTTTGATTCAAATTTTGCCAAAAGCAGGAGAGGAACATTTAGAATCTAAAACTTAGAATTAGTGTGGCATGAATTTTGTCAGGGGTCAATGTCCCCTATTAAGAAAGTGGTCTTTAGAATTCACCTGATGCTTCTGTTCTGCAACTGGGGGAAGATTAAAACTCCTTTTGGAACTAGATGGTCTTGAAGACTCAATCTATTTATGAAGTGCAATGCACAGAGCTGGAGAAGTGCAGATCTTGCTCCGCACTGTATCAGGCACATAACTGCAGAAAAGATTTTTTTCTGCAGTGTGCTCACAGGTTGAATGCTAAGGCTTCAATGTAACTTAAAGGAACATTTTCTCTTTCCTTTACTTCTTTTAGTGACGGCTCAAAAGTCCTATAGATAAGGACCTCTTTAAGGAAAAGAATACTAATTTGACATGAGGCTTTATATTCTGAGGGGAATAAAAGCAGCTATTGTTTTTCAAAAGACGTTTGAATTTGGTGTTTGAAACATGTTGAAATAAACACATATTGGAAACAACGGTCACTATTTCTTGGTGAGGGAGTCGTGAGTGTGTCCTGGTGTCTCCTGGGACAGGCCATTGTGGAACATATAACTGCCATTCCTGCTTCCTGACAGAAAAGCAGGAAGGAAGCAGACTTCTGACAGAATAGACTTCTCTCCCACCCCCTTGGTGCACAAATTCCTTCAGTTAAATGGGGAATCCGTTCTCCCAGTGAATTCTAATGAGGCAGCCTGCTCAGCTGTCAGCAGTACCCCCTACAGAAGAAGATGGCAAAGAAGGAAAAAGATTGTGCATGACATATCCAAGAGTTAACTTTCCCATGCCAAGAAACATGAGCATCAGCTTTCATGATTGGTGTACTCACAGGCAGACACAGTAGGAAGGCCACTAGAATGTACCTGGGTCTGAAGATTCCTGCCAAGGATGGCAAGTATAGAAAAGTAATTTGGGGAAAAAAACAATTGAAATTGATGCTCATTAATCCTGAGAGAAATCTGGGATCAAAATGTAGACATACATAAGTATCCTTTATATGCCAGCTCCGAACTAAACCGAAGGATACTTCAACTTCAGTTAAAGGCAATCAGCTCAAGACATGTTTTTCCTTTACTTGTGAAAGCAGGGAAGCTATTTACAGACAACACTAAGAAATGCAGGAAGTAGGGCTGAAGCAAGGGGAAGCTGTCCTGGGCTGACCACTGGCTTTATCACTTTAGAAAAGGTAAGGGGTCAGCAATCGTAAGTCTCTAATACAAGGGAAAGCTGTGGGATGTCACCAGTAGGAAAACTCACATCTTACAAAAGTGGTGATCGTCATGACGCACTTGAAAAATTGTTCCTTAAATTTGGATACTGTTTTCCACACTATAAATCAGCTTTTATCTTTCCAATACAAAGCAAAATTTTTGCTAACAAGAGAGTTAAATGGGTAAAGGCACTTGACATCATGGCCTGTATGCTACCCACTCTGCTCATAACACAATAAATATAAACAAAGAATTTAAGTGCTCCTGAGCTTTAGCGGATGTATCTAGCTGTAGAAAGGCCACCATAATCACGATTCAAAACCTTTCCATCCTCCAAATTTATCTCTACTCCTCACAACAAATGTTGGCACTGATCCCAAATTATTACTGAGATATCCATGTCATTAAAAAATAGATTTATCATTTTTAGAGGTTCATTGCAATGGACTCATACAATATGTCTGGTTTCTTCTGCCATTTGATTTTGAGATGGGCTTACCTTGTTTGGAGCATCAGCTCTTTCCTTTGTGTTAAAACTAGGTATTATTCCACTGTAGGTACAGAGCAGGCTTTTGAACCATTCCCAATGATGAGAAATTAGCTTATTTCAAGTATGGACTATCATTAATTATTTAAGAACATTGTTATGAAAGTCGTTGCATGGATTCAGTTCCAGTTTCTCTTGGGTAAATATCAAGGAGAGGGATTGTAGAGTCTTGTGGTAAAACTATGTTTAGTTTCATTTAAAAAAAAATTAGTCAAACTGGTTCTCAAACTTTTTACCATTTTACACTCAGAGCAATGATTCCTATTAGATGCAAATGAGTCAAGTTCAAAACATGGTATGTAAACCACATTCCAACTTTAATGGGAAAGTTTATTTTGGGATCATTCTATGATACATGGCTATGCATATATTGTATCCATTAGTTACTCTGCATGCCAAGCATGCCACAACAGCTGTTTGTAATCCCAGCACTGAGGAGGCTGAGGCTGGAGAATCATAAGTTATAGGCCATACTAAACTACTTAGCACATTCTAGGCCAGCCTCAGCTACACAGTAAACTACTACCTCTAAAGCAAAACAATAATAATGATGATACTCTGTCTGTGTATTATTTGTAGCAATAGGTAATTATCAACAACAGAATATCATACAGTCAAAGGTAATGACATAATAATATACGAATCAACGTGTAAGATAAACGTATCCCACTTACATTTTTCTGCAGTTAAGCACCAGAAGAACTTAATTCACCTGCTTCTCAGCAATTGTTTTACTCCTTAGGATGGAGAGGCTGAGATAAAGGCTTACAAGTAAGTAATAGAGTAGAAACAGAAATGAGGGGAAAACACAATGAAAAAACAGTGGGATGGCAAGCCTTAAAGGGGTATGTTAAAGAGCAGGCAAGTGTGACAGGCAACAACTGTTCTGCCCTGCTGGATGTTCTTTGGAGCTTCGTTACATATACCTGAAAACTGCCTTCCTAGGGGAAGATGAGCAGACTAGTCATCAACTGAGCCCTTCCTTGTTGTATTTCCCAAAGTGTACACACAAGTGCAGGGTTGGTCTTTTCCAAGAGCCTCCATCTATAGCATAAGAGAAGGAATGGGCTGTACACAGGAAGGCAGATACTGTCTTACTGCATCTATTTAGAGACAGTCAGAAACTAACAAAGAGCTGGTTTGCTGGATTTTCCCTCTCCTTCTTTCTCCTCCTCTTTGTGTCTGTGTCAATGGTCTACTTTCTCATAGGTATGCCATTACAGATGGTTGTGAGCTACCACAAGCTACCCCATGGTTGCTGGGAATTGAACTCGGGGCCTCTGGAAGAGCAGTCAGTGCTCTTAACCACTAAGCCATCTCTCCAGCCCCAAAAGTTCCTTTTGAGAAGCTGGAGAGATGCCTTGGTGATTAAGAGCACTGGTTACTCTTCAGAGGATTCAATTCCCAGGACCCACATTGTTAGCATTCTGTCTCAACTCCACCCCACAGTTACCGGGCAACAGCCAGGTATGCTCCACCCCACAGTGACCTGACAACAGGCAGGTAGACCTGACCCACTTTAAAAGGGGCTGCTTGCCCCTCCTCTCTCTCTCTTGCTCTCTTGCTCCCTCTCTCTCCCCATTCCCTTCCCTCCCCTCTCCACATGTTCATGGTTGGTCTCTACTTCTCTCTTTCTCTCTGCCTTTCTCTGCCTCTACTACCCTCTTAACTCCCCTCCCCATGCCCTAAATAAACTCTATTCTATACTATACCTTCGAGTGTGGCTGGTCCCTCAAGGGGAAGGGATGCCTTGGCATGGGCTCACAGAGGCATCCCCTTCCCCCATATTTGACTACCCCCATAGAACATATTCTTATATATCTTTATCTTTTTATAAACACATCACACATGATGGCTTACAACCATCTGTAACTCCAACTCCAGGGCATCTGATACTGTCTTCTGATCTCTGCAGGCACCAGGAACTCATGTGATACAGAAACAGACATGCAGGTAAGCACACACATAAAATAAAAAAAAATATTTAAAAATAAAAAGAATCATCTTTATTTTCTTCTTTAAAAAAATAACCTTTGACCTAGAGTCATGGATGTCAAAGATATATCATTTTTGTGCTCAAGCCAAATTTTGAGACCCACCAAGGTAGAAGCAGGGGATTGGAGAGGATTATAACTTTTTTCTTATCTTCAAAAGAAGATGGCATAGAACAAAGGCTAAAGTTTGTATGCCATCCAAAGTTGTGTATTATATAGGCCTTACTAAAGAAAAAATTCCTTGAATCTCTGTCTAAATAAAAGTATTTTGTGAAAATATTGCTTATTCTATGCAAAGAAGGGGACACAGATGTCTTATATTACAGATTGTGTGCCTGCATCTTTGAAGCCCTTAAACATTCACCAATTAATGTGAACAGAACCACAACCCTCGTACAGTTCTAATTAACAATGTTGATTTCAAATAATAGGTGGAATTATTTTGCTGAAGCTACGCTGCACCTGGCACTAAGTGTGAGTGGGGATATTATGCTTACATAACCATAGGTCAAACAATGGCTTAATTTTCACAGTATTTTGCAAATTATTTTCAAATTACTTGAAAACCTTGGCTCAGGAAATGTGCATTCAGTGTAAATGCTTCATTTGCATATAATGTCTGCCTTTGTGATTTTCCTATTAGGTCAGAACAGTTAAGTAGAAATACTCAGCACCTATTCAGACATACAAGCACATACATGCACACATATGTGTACACACATACACCCCAAAAGACACCCATGTGCACCTGCGTGCATGTATGAACATAAATATGTGTAACAGGGAGACTGTAAAACAGAGAGCAGGGACTCTGTCTGTTTGGTTTTGCCATTATTTGTTTGCAAAGGGAAAGATACAACAAAAAACAGAAGTTTGAGTAGTTAGGTTAATTACTTTTAAAAATAGCATTTTTTCAAAATAATAAACTATTTGGGATCAATTATACTAATATCAACTTTTTAAAAATCAGAAGTTCCTCCAGTTCCCTTCGGTCAATGGCAATTGTCGACATGCTCAGACATAGTCTGTAGCCCCTCTAAAGAGAGAGCCTGAGAAACAGTCAAGTACATGGACAGAGGCGAAACTAAGCAAGAAACATCAAGAATGTCTGGGAATATGGCATTGCTAGTGATGTGTGGTTTGTTCAACAAGCAAATAAAAAGACCCAAGGGAAATGGATTTGCTCAAGACAGATGGCCAAATGTGCCTTGTCAACAAAGGGACGTGGAAACAAGGAAGCAAGCTTCCTGCTGATAGAAAGATTGGCAGCACAAGAGACTGGGGACAATAGAAGAGATAGCGAAAACATATAAGGGTTGAGTACAGTCGTAGATTTCTAATATAGCTCCATATATAGCTCCTCTGGCAGATTGATAAGGCAATGGTAAGCTCTCCTTTACTAAGGATGAAACTGGGGCTAGAGAGATGGCTTAGCGGTTAAGAGCACTGACTGTTCTTCCAGAGGTCCCGAGTTCAATTCCCAGCAACCACATGGTGGCTCACTACCATCTGTAATGAGATCTGATGCCCTCTTCTGGTGAGTCTGAGGACAGTGACAGTGTACTCATCATGTATATAAAATAAACAAACTCTTAAAATAAACCAAACGAAGGATGAAACTGAGGCTCACAAAGGTCAGCTGCATTTTCCAAGGTCACAGTGGGAATCAAGAAAGGGAGAATTTGAGCTGACATCTCTAGTACCTAGTTCAAACTCATGCCAACATGCTGGAGATAGGAAGCCTAGAGGCAGGGTAGTCTAGTGGTTAAATGTGTAGGCTTGGAACAAGATAGGCAAGGGTCTGAAAGCACCAGTCATTGGCTGGGGGAGGTGCCCAGCAATGCATATGATAGAACTCAGTGCTTGGTACAAACTCAGTGGTCACTAAGTATAACAAGTACAGCGCTGAGGCTATATATTACGCAGTCCAATACAGATGAGAGCAGATAGACTGTGTGTAATTATTAAACTCGGGACCAAAGCTTGCTGAGCTAGATATAATGGTGTATGGTGTAGAAACAAATTTGACAGAAGAAAACGAGTTATAAACGAAGAAAAATGGATAAACTGTAGACTTTTGACTATTAAGGAATGAAGAAGAATAGTTCTTAGCACAGGAGGCCAAACTGAACAATGAGATTCAACTGGGAAAGTCAACATTCACAATTACTCTTTTATGTTGCCATTCAAATATCTCATGTTTAAAAGAAAGATTAGTTGATAGATGTTTCAAAATTGCATCTTACTGTGAATATAAGAAGACTCAAACGAAACTTGTAGCTACTTTATGCATACTGTATTAAGTGAAAGAACATCTAATGGATAGATAAAAGACCCATTTTGTAAAGCTTTCTTTAGATTATTTCAATTCCATTCAATTCTCTTTTGAAGAATCCATTTACTGAGCAGCCATGTGTTCATGTTGGACTGCTATGGCCCAAAGTTCTGTATAGTTTGCTATGTCCTAAAGATCAAAGATGATAAAAATCATAGTCTTGACCTTTCAATCCAGTAGTTGCTTCAAATATTTTAACACATAGTGCCAAAAGCCCCGTGTTAAGACCATTTTAGAGCCTGTACATGGCACTGCAGCGTCTAGATCATTAAATCGGGTAAACAAAATTCTTGGTTTTAATTTTTCATTTCTCTGCTATCATGAAGGCAGTACATCTTAAGCCTTCCCATGATTTCAGTATAGAGGGGAATAACCCCTGTCTCTGGACATCAGGCTTAGACACATGTTGACTCAGATCAAAGGGCTTAACAAATGTTATAAAAGAAGAGACTTAAATCAGCTTGTATTGTTGAGCTTCTCATTGCCATAGAAAGAGCACAATATCTATAATTATTCTCCAGGTACAAGCAGGATAAGAAACAGGAGAAGACCCAAACCCAACTTACAACCTACTAAACAAATGCAGTTGAACCCAGCTTAGATCAGCCAACCCACATACACTTGAAGCAGCAAATAAGTGACTGTTTTGTTCAGGTGGGTTTAAGTGGTGATTCATCGTGCAACATTGTGTAAATAGCTGCTGGAGATAGGTCATAGTGAATGTGACACAGTAAACAAGAAGAAAGCTTTGTTGCTCTGGCCAGTCAGCAATCGCTTCCCATATCCCACCACTAAATACATACACACATGCTCCAAAGAAGAGTTGTAGAGTTCTTGACATTGCCAGTCTTATAAATTAAACTTCTGTTTGAATTAGGTTGGGTCAATGATGGGCCCATCTATAAATATATATCCATTTTATAGATACCGCATGTGGCGATTTGGATAATAATAGCCTCCATAGGCTCGTATATTTGAATGCTCAGTCCTCAAGGAGCAGCACTATATGTGAAGTATTAGGAGGTGTGGCTAGTTAAGAGTGCTGAGGGGGTGGGCTTTGAGGTTTCAAAAGCTGAAGCCAGTCAAAGTGCTCTCTCCCCCTCCCTCTTCCCCTCCCCTCCCCCTCTCCCCTTCCTCCTCTCCCTCTCCCTCCATCCCTCCCCTCTCTCTCCTGCCTCCCCTCCCCACCTGTAGATCAGGATGTAGCTCTCGATTACTGCTTCATACTATACTCTGCCATGCTTTTCACCATGATGATAGTGGACTGACCCTCTAAACTGTAAGCAAGCCCCCTGTTAAATGTTTTCTCTTATAGTAGTTGCTGTGGTTATGGCATCTTTTCACAGCAATAGATCATTGATGAAGATACCTCCATAGTAAACAGAATGAAGACTAGAATCCCCAGCCTCATCCAATCCATGGCTCCCTTTCTGGTTGCTCTATATTAAAACTGATGACATCTTTGGGAAAGCATATGCACACTGCTGACTCCAGTGTAGTCATAGCAATTCCATCAAGCAGAAAAGCCTAGAGATGGATTTCTGAAATATACTAATTTCAAAGACTATGGCTGATTTTTAAAAAGTGTCCTGTAACCATAGAGACTACGGAACCTGAGCCATAGATAAAAGTAATATTATCTATCTCTCCTGGAACGTATACAGATCCTAGAAAGAGATGGGGGTGGAGTTTCTAAGGGGCAGGAAGGGCAGTGATAACAGAGATAAGGAAAATGCACTGCAATAGTCTAAGGAATGTGGGACATCTGCCACCCATCAAGTTCCTTCTAGAGCCACATAAGATGATATATACTTCAGAAGCAAGGGTTCTTGCTAGATTTTTTTTTGTTAGTTAATTTAAAAAAAAAGAAGAGTTTAAGGAGAGGGTTTCCAACTAAGGCAGATGAGTCCCGAAGTATTAATACAGTTAAGCAAATATTGGAGGATCATAGGAAAATGAGGTTGAATAAATTACATGTTTTATCAGACATCTTTGGGCTTTGAAATTGCTGACAGCCCACTGTGGAATATTAAATCTCACATTTCTCAATTTGCCTTTTTATCGATGTTAGGGAGGAGGCCGTACATGAAAATTTTTCTTCTCCCAACATTTATAAAATATTATGTATGGATTAACATGTGTGTAAATATTGGTTTCTGAATGTGTCTTGGGCTGCATTTCCCCAGGATCCAATCATGAAAGAAGGATTTGGGTTGGGGTAGCTTAATGGAAAGGTGATTACAGGAAGCACTGGTCCCTGGCATGAGAAGTGGGGGAGGGGAATAGGTAGGGGAAGAAGCCAATAGAGGGCTCATTTGCTGCTACACTGGGAAAACAGGGCTCAGCCCTGTCAGGGACTTCAGATCGCCAGTGTGAATGATTGTTTTTATTGGCGAGGAGAGAAGCTAGAGCACGTATAGTGACTTTCCATTCAATACTGGCTAAGGGATGCTCCCAGGGGTGCTAACTTTCCAATACTTCCAATCTGCCCCATGTGCAATGAGAGAGAGAGAAAGTCTTCAGAAGTGTGTCCGGGGGTTACAAAATTACGAGGGTTAAAAGGACAGAAGCCAGCCAGGAGCAGTGCGTGCTGTAAAGGACATCATGAGATCTGTGTCCATGAGCACTTTCTAAAGATGCCTCCTTGTCTTAGCCAGTAATGGTCTTTTGAACTACATTTCAAATCTGGTGTGCCTTATAAAAACCTTTTCATAAATAGGTCAAGAAAGATTCTTAGGAGGAGTCAAAATAGCCCATGGGGATGGAGAAACAGCAATATATGAAACAGGACCCAGGAATTTCAATGTTTCAGCGTCTAGAAAGCATGGGACCATGCTTATCTGACAACTGTGAACTAAGTAACTTACCACAAAGAAGTCTCAAAAATGGGGACATGTGTACACATTTCTTTGACTTCATACCTCACTGTCCCTCCACTAGACATTCTGAGAGGGCCATGGCTTTCTTTTTCTTTCCTTCTCTTTTCATTTCTTGTTCTCTCTCTCTCTCTCTCTCTCTCTCTCTCCCTCTCTTACACACACATACATGCTCATATAGAAAATATCAAACATACATACTATTTCAAGAAACTTCCAAGTTACATGCAGCTGCCGAGTAGGTCCTGAGTTAAGCTACAAAAATTATAAGAAGTACTCAAATCATGGGGATAATGATAGGAATTTTTTTTTTTGTCACTTTCAGAAAGAACTGTAAAATCTACAACAGTTCCCTAGAAAATGGTCTTTTCTTATCTGTCTCTCACTAGGCATTCTCACATTATGCCTGCAATTACAGTCAGTCCAATAGCCTCAAGTGACACTGAGGACCCAGACACTTCTTCATGATCAATTCTGCTAGGTTTCTTCCCAATCCCATTTAAACTGAAAACTCTCTATAGTCTAATTAGGTCAATCAATGCCTCAGAGAGACTCTCTTGAATTAAAAATTACCCAAGACCAAAGAATATGCCAGATTTATTGAAGATTTTTATCCGAAAGACTGCATTTTCAGAAACAGTAAAGGTGTGAGAGACCCATACTCGATAATAGAGGCCTTTGTCATACTGGAATCATTCTTCAGATGGAGCAGAGGAAAAGGTAACATTAGGGTGAGAGGCAAAGTCAACCCCACATCCCTGTGACATCCATAATTCATTGTGGGTTTTGACAATTTAGATTTCTAGGCTTCACTTTTCCCATCTGGGCAGCGGGTACATGCTATTTTCCTTGTTAAGATTGAGGGACATAAAATGACAAGTAAGAGTGACAGGCATATCCCTCTCACTTTTATTTTATTTTGATTTTAATTCTTAATTATTACAGCACCATGTCCTGTACCAACCTACATTGAACAGGAGAGAGAGAGAGAGAGAGAGAGAGAGAGGTCAAGAAATGAAAAGAGAAGGAAAGAAAAAGAAAAAATCGGGTTCAAGACATTTTGAAATTCAATGTGAAGGGTTCTCTCTTATTAGCATCTGGGACAGAAGAGGTAAAAAGCACCTGCTACAGTTGGGGCAAACTCATTGGTTCTATTTGTTTCAACATCCTGGTCATTATAACTTGGAAGTAAAGTATAGACAATGAGAAAAGCTGCCTGCCTTCTTATCGTGTGCAAGGAAGTGCACAGAGCAGGTGCATAGAAGGCTTGAGTGTTTAATTCAGTTCTGATACTATTTCAGTATGAAGTGGCAAACCTTCTTTGATCCTTCTGAACATCCACTTGTTTGTCTAATACAACAAAATGTTCCCATGAAATTATGTTTCCAGGCTCTCCTGTTCCAGAAGTCTCCATCCTCCTTGTAGTAGTCAGGGTTTCTATTCCTGCACAAACATCATGACCAAGATACAAGTTGGGGAGGAAAGGGTTTATTGAGCTTACACTTCCATGCTGCTGTTCATCATGAAAGGAAGTCAGGACTGGAACTCAAGCAGGTCAAGGAGCAGGAGCTGATGCAGAGGCCATGGAGGAAGGTTTCTTGCTGGCTTGTTTCTCCTGGCTCTCTTATAGAATCCAAGACTACCAGCCCACAGACGACACCACCCACAATGGGCCCTCCCCCCTTGATCACTAATTGAGAAAATGCCTTACAGCTGGATCTCATGGAGGTATTTTCTCACCTGAAGCTCCTTTCTCTGTGATAACTTCAGCTTGTGTCAAGTTGACACACAAAACTAGCCAGTACATTCCTCATAGTGATGTGCAAACTCCCCTGAAGGACTGATTGAATATAACAGAGGACAAGAAAATTGACATTTGGGAGAAGAAGAGAGACTGAAAAGGAACAGAGGTCCAGGAGAGCCAACAGGAAAGCAAATTTTTCACAAAGGCAAACAGTAATAATGGGGTGGGATTTATCACTGGCTCACCCCAGGAGACAGCTGCTTGGATTTGGTCTCTAGTCTGTATCTGTCTTTCTGCTCTCTCTCTCTCTCTCTCTCTCTCTCTCTCTCTCTCTCTCTCTCTCCCTCCCTCCCTCCCTCCCTCCCTCCCTCCCTCCGTGTGTGTGTGTGTGTGTGTGTGTGATTTATTTTAGTAACTTTAAGATCTCCTGCACCAACCATTTAATTCCTTTATTTAAATTGTACTATTCCCAGATCTAGAGTTGTGCAGGTATCATCACAGTGCATTTTAGAAGAGCCTCACCACCTCAAAAAGCAACAGCAAATGACTCACACCCATAACTGCGCAACTTCTCCATCTGAGTTTGAGGCCACAAAGTATTACATAGTGAGGTCCTGGCCAGCCTGTGACACATAGCAAGAGGCTATCTCAGAATAGAAAAAAAAAAAAACAAAACCCTCCACCCTCTTTGGGTAGACCCTTATCACTAAGCAACCAAACATCCGTCATCTCAATTTGTTAATTTGGGCCATTTCACATAATGCTAATCACATTTGGTCGTTTGTGTCTGGCCTCTTTCTGTTATCAGAATCTTCTTCAAGTTTCTTTTATTAAATTAAGTACCAGTACTCCGTTCCTGTAAATGGATAGGTAGTATTACCTTATGTGTATATCTGTATTAGATTTATCCATTTATCTATTGACAGGTATTTAGGTTGTTTACAATTTGGGGTGTTTGTCAATAGTACCGTGATGAATATTTGCATATAACTTTATGTGGACAAATCATTTTGGAGGTCTGTGTTTCAGCAAAAAATTCTAGCACCAACACAGAATCAAATATAGCCATTGCCCTCAAGAAAGTTACAATCTGGCTGTGGATGTAGCTTATTTGTAGAAAGCTTTCCTATCATGGGTTTGATCAGAAGCTGTGGCAAAGAAAAAAAAAAGAAGAATGAAGAAGAATAAAATTTAAAAAAAAAAAAAAAAGAAATCTGCATTCTTATAAGGGAGCCAGGTGTGTTTCTGGAAAATTGAGGTAATCTGATATGATAGGTGTCACATAATAGGATGTGCACAGAGAGGCAGAAGAGCTGATACTCGAAAGATCTGTTGTGAGATTGCCTTTAGGCATAAAGAGGGAGGGTATCACAGGTTATGGAAATTGCAGATGCAAAGGTTCAGAGAATGCTGTGGCTAGGCAGTTGGCAATTAATACCAATGGCATTTAAACTTCTCTAACACTTGCTATGTATGGCTAACTATTCCAAATGCCACTCAGTCACCTCCCACAGTAGCATTTTGGTTTGGGTTTTGCAATATAGGTCTGGCTGATGTGGAGATGGAATTCTCTACCCCTCAAGTTCTAGGATTGCAGGTATGCATCACCATGCCCAACTTTCAAAGAAACTTCACTGGTAGTGTCATTTCACCCATTTTCTAGATATGGAGCTTCCTGCTATACAGCGAATAAGGCCATAAATTCAAATCAAGTGGTGTGGACATCAAGACCTGTCATCTGAGCCATACTTAGGACTGCCTGACTTAATTCCCAAGTTGTCCTGGTGGCTGACCACAGGGTATGAGAAGAGGTACAGTAGAAGATGATATTGGAAATGTAGGCAGGCAAGCCCATATGAAATAATTCTAATTCCACAAGTGAAATGGAGCCATTGAAAGTTCACACACAAGGCAATGACAGGGGTGAGATTCTCATTTTAGAAAGCCAGTGGCAACAGCCGCAGAGTTGATTGAAAGCAGGGCAAGACCACAGTTTGCCTTTGACATTAATATCACTGGAAAGCAAACAATGATCCTTCCTACACTTTCCTACACACCATGCTTGTTAAAGGTGTGAAATTGCAAAGGGCATTGCTTGTGCTTTCCTGCATGCAATCTCTTCAGGAGAATGCCACAGCCAAGGCTTTATGGTGGCAGCTCTTATTTCCTCTCTCCACCTTCCCTATCATCGAACTGAGGCTGCTCACAGTGAATCAGAACAAGGAGTCACACAAGATCCAACCATGGAGAAACCAAAAGTCTAGGCATACAGAGCCTCACATATATTTTCACAAGCACATAGAGACTGGATGCTGAAAAGAAGGAGTGAATAAAAACTTTGTGTATCAGATGACTAACTGATTTGGTTGTCTCAGGCAGGGTTTCTATTCCTGCACAAACATCATGACCAAGAGGCAAGTTGGGGAGGAAAGGGTTTGTTCATTTTACACTTCCACATTGCTGTTCATTACCAAAGGAAGTCAGGACTGGAACTAAGCAGGTCAGGAAGCAGGAGCTGATGCAGAGGCCATGGAGGGATGTTACTTACAGGCTTGCTTCTCCTGGCTTGCTCAGCTTGCTTTCTTATAGAACCCAAGACTACCAGCCCAGGGATGGCACCACCCACAAGGGGCGGGGCCCTCTCCCCTTGATCACTAACTGAGAAAATGCTTTACAGCTGGATCTCATGGAGGCATTTCCTCAAGGGAGGCTCCTTTCTCTGTGACAACTCCAGCTTGTGTCAAGTTGACACACAAAACCAGCCAGTACACATGTATACATAATTAAATGTATATTTATTATACATTATATATTATAATTAAATGCAGCTTGCCTTCAACACATCAACAGCTTGCTGAATGCCTGTCCCTGGTTTGTTGTCTTTACCTTTGAGTGTACATTCTAGCTCCCATCCCCCTCTGACCTCTAATAGAAACCAGGAGAATAGAATGCCTTATTCAAGGCTCAGAAAAATCTGCTTTCTGTGACTTAAAATCAAGGTTGTTTTAGGGAAGGTAGAGGGTGACCCCTGAGCTAGCAAGAGTTCATGTTTGTCTCACAAATCCTCACCATCCCTTTATGAAGCTACTGGGATTGCTTCCACTGCCCAGGTGGAAAACTGGAGAGAAGATCGAGCAAGAGGAATGACCGACTATGTTCTCAATTTTGCTGGTAAGACCTAAGAGTTTTCAGGGCAAAGCTCACCTCAGCTTCTCCCCAGATCTTTCCTTGTTTTGCTGTGTTTCCTATACTGTGAAGTGGTGATTATTTCAGCAACTGCACGCTTTCTGAACATGTACAGGGAGTCTATTTCACTGGGGCAATGGTAGCTTATTTTCTATAAATATCTACTGAATAAATGAATAAGTAAGTGCTGGACATGTCCTTTGGAGTCATTACTAAAGTATAAGCAGAGAGGTAGGTAGATAGATAGATAGATGGATAGATAGATAGATAGATAGATAGATAGATAGATAGAGTTGTGGGTATCACCAAATAGTAGGTAAGTATGTTTGTGTCTGTGTGTGTGTGTGTCTGTGTGTGTTGCTTTGCAATGTCTTTTGTTTTCAAAGTCCTTTCTATGCTTTAAATTAATCTGTTTCAGAAGGTAGATAAAATCAATAGCTGACTTTTACAGAATGTTTGCTATGTGTCAGGAAATATTCTAGGCTCTTCATGTGTATTAACTCTTATTCCCCTAGCAACCCTTTGTGGAAGACACTGTTATGACCATTTTACAGATGAAGAAGTTGAGACTCAGAGAGGTAGAAAGTTTGCTCAACCATTTAATGCTGCTAAGTGGAAGACTGAAGGTCTGAACACAGGTTTGAATTTTGAATTCTGTCTCTTGCTCCAGAATTCTTAAAAACATAAAGATAACTTTGAAAAATGTTGAATGAGAAATGTATACATATCTTAATTACAATTTAGTTTCCCTAGAGAGAAACTGACCACTTAGCTTTTAGGTCTTGGTAACATGACTGTTTCAAGTATAACTCAACTAAAACTGAAATGCCTTCAAGTCAGTCTCTATCTCGGCATTGTGAAATAGCCAAAATAAATAAAGCTCTATACCAATTACCATTTAAAAATATTGATCATCTCTTGAGATTATGTTGATGAGACGGATTGTACCATGAAATATACAAGAAGACTAATTCCAACCTGATAAATCTAATTCACATACTGTGTTCTTGAAAATCTGCTGGTTCCTCTTTTCATGGCCCACCCCTAGCATTCTATCCCCTATCTTTACATTTGTCTTTGTCTTTGTCTTAGTTAGGGTTTCTATTCCTGCACAAACATCATGACTGAGAAGCAAGTTGAGAAGGAAAGGGTTTATTCGGCTTACACTTCCATGCTGCTGTTCATCACCAGAGGAAGTCAGGACCGGAACTCAAGCAGGTCAGGAAGCAGGAACTGATGCAGAGGCCATGGAGGAATGCTGCTTACTGGTTTGCTTCCCCTGGCTTGCTCAGCTTGCTTTCTTATAGAACCCAAGACTACCAGCCCACAGATGGCACCACCCACAAGGGGCCCTTCCACCTATGATCACTAGTTAAGAAAATGCCTTACAACTGGATCTCGTGGAGGCACTTCCTCACCTGAAGCTCCTTTCTCTGTGATAATTCCAGCTTGTGTCAAGTTGACACAAAACCAGCCAGGACAGTCTTCTTCTCCCTACCTCCTCTTCACTTACTAATAATTAAGTCACTCTCCTTTCAGCTCTTCCTTACCCTAAGTATGTGCCTGAGGTCCCAGCAGCCAGTGAAGCAATGACTTCTTCCCCCATAAGAAACCAAAAGTAAGAAAAATGAAAACCAGTCCCAATTAAATTAGCACAGGAGTCCTGGAGAATAGACTTTAAGGAGAGTCGATGATCTTTCTCATGTAGAAAGTCTAGTCAGTTGGTGGTATCATGGGGTTTGTGGGTACAGTTTTGGGAGTGCATTACTGGAGCTGTCCTGAGTGGATTCTAGATATCAGAATGTATTATCCTCCATGAGATGCAAGACAGACACTTGAAGCAAATTTTTCTTTGGAACTGAACAAGTTGTATTTATATATTTACACACACATACATGCATACATATGCTTGTGTACGCACACACATGAGCGTGTGATGCACAGAATTTCCTGAAGGAGCACCATCGATTGAGTACATATGAGGGAGTGGAGAAAGGGAAGGGGAGGTTGGGGTGGTGTAATTACATTTCAATTTTTAAAAATAATAAAAAGTATTAAACAGTTAAAAAAAAAAAAAAAAGAACAGAACATTCTTGGGATTCAGTGCGCCACACTGGGCATTTTCAGGGCCTCCATTGCCGTCCAAAGGACTCAGTGTGGGAGAAATCCTAAGTCACTGGGAAGCTTCCAGCTATCTTTTCTTAAGAAGGGATCAGTTAGAACAGGGGAAATTTTCTTTTGCTTTGTCAAACAAGAGTGATATGAAGGTGATATTAAAAGCACAGGTAAGGTAAATCTCATCATCCAGCCTCATTTTAACTCACCCTCCACTCTCATCAGTCAAGTTAATTACAGTCTGTTTTCTGCAATCAGCTCTCTCTCAGTCCTTTGAAAGAAATCGTTTAAATGAGTTTTTCATCAGGTCTCAGATTTCCATCACTAAAGTCATTGCATCGTAAGAGTTCAGGGCAGAGAAACCTCCGAGTTTGGTTGGCTCAGTGTCTACACTTAGATGAAGATGTTTAAATGTTGAGAGCATAAAGCAGTGGTTTCCAGGACCAGAAATGAAACTAGACTAAGAGCAGCACGCCTTGAAGTTCTCCTTTAAATGTTCCCATTTTCACTTCTGTTCTTCAAGTTGTGTGGTCCCTTTGCTTTATAATTCCCTTGCATACATAACATAGGATGCTACATGTGGATACCGTGTTTTCGACAGAGACAAGAAAAGAAGCTCCAGGGGAAAGAAGGGTTCTTTGTAAGGAGGACGGCAGATGGTGTCTGAAATCCACCTTCCCAGTTGGGGACATTAGGTGATAATTGAGCAACTGTCTGGACAAACCTTATCTGGAGAGCCCAACCTCGTCATACCTCCAGGCAAAGGTGATGAACTCATGGTGGTTGTACCTTTCATATAAGTTGAATTCTCTTGCCCATTCTTTCTCCCACAGGATGCTTTGCATTCTTTTCTCCCACTGATCCATCACCGGACACTATCGATACTAATGAAGATACTGATACCTTTTTAATGCGTTATTCATTGAGCAGCTTCCGTTATTCCGTTTTGTTGGTAAATAAAGGAAACTCCAGATTTTAGCAGTCTAGGGTAGCTAGCGCACACCATCCTATTCCTGTTTCTTCCTTCACAGATGTCTTTCCCCAGTAACTTCCCACTCCAAACCAGGCACATTTGAAACAGCACTTTCATCATAGTAAACAATGTGTTCCGGAACCAGAGATGTGTGATAGGAAACTTTTCCTTTCTCCTTTCCAGAAGTTTTTGTTGTAAAGACCCACATGGGTTCCAGAAAATAGTTCAGCATGTGCTTATCGCTTGTGTCAATTTACTGCAAGTAAAGTCCAGATTAAAAGCCACTGTTGTGTGTCTTGATTGTATGTTTTGGCTTGACCGATTGTCTCGAATTTTAGAAGCTAAAATAACACTTGTATTTTCCGATATGTTTTTGTGGGTGGAGAATCTGGGTGCAGTTTTGTCAGGTCCTGTGGCTTGGGCCTCTCACAGCCTGCAATCAAGGTTTTGCTGGGCAGAGACCTCAGTCATGTCACAAGGTTCATTCAACTAGAGAAAAATTCATTTGCAAACTCCCTAATAACAGTGCCTGTCAGGCGCCTCCTTCCTTTCAGGCTTAATGGGGGAGGTGGGACTCAGTTCCTGACTGTCTTTCAGAAGAGGCAGTCCTTAATTTCTAACACCATAGCTTGTTTCAAAAAAAGCCACCAAGAAATCTCCAAACAAAGGCTACTCTTCTGTAGCCTAATAATGGGCCTGTTGTCTGGGCCATCTCGAGAAATGGAATTCTACAGATCTGAATTTAAGGGGTGGGAACTGCTCCTATTTAGAAGTCTGGCTGACAAAGTATGCTTCCAATATTACCTTTCACCATATAAACCAGACCTTAAACACTGGGTTCTCTGTACGCTGAACTGTTTCATAATACTTGAAACCGTGGGAGCTTAAGAAATATAGACTTTTAAATTCAGGTAATTTTGGCTGATGTAATAGCACACACACACACACACACACACACACACCCCAAAAAATGTATTTTATTGCTTCCAGGCAAGCAAAGTTATCTATTGTTAGTATGAGCATACTACATGGATGCTTCTAATTTGTTGAGTCTGAAGACTCAATGAATATGATGATTATGAAGCAGGGCTGGAATTTTCTTTTTTTTTAATTTATTTTTTACTTTTTATTTTTCATACTTTATTTACATTTCAAATGTTTCCCCCTTTCCAAATCTCCCCTTTGGAACCTCCCCATTTCCTCCCCCCTACCCCCACCACTATGGGGGTATTCTCCCTCCCACCCCCACCCCCACTCTCCTCTTCCCTCCTTGGCATTCTCCTCTACTGGGGGAATCTAACACCCTCAGGCCCAAGGTTCTCTCCTCCCCCTGATGGCTAACAAGACCCTCCTCTGCCGTGTATGTGACCAGCACCATGGGTCACTCCATGTGTATTCTTTGGTTGGTGGATCAGTCTCCAGGAGTATGGGGGGGGGTGTCAGGCCAGTTACCACTGTTGCTGCCTCCCTGGGGATGCAAACTCCCACAGCTCCTTCAGTTGCTTCTCCAAGTCCTCCATCTGGGACCTCACATTCAGTCCTACTGTTGCTTCGAAGTGACTCTTGGGTATTTCAAACTTTTGGACTAATAACCACTTAACAGTGAGTACATACCATGTTCATTCTTTTGTGACTGCATTACATTGGATGATATTTTCAAGTTCCATCCATTTGTCTGCGAATTTCATGAAGTCATTGTTTTTAATTGCTGAGTAGTATTCCATTGTGTAAATGCACCACATTTTCTGTATCCATTCCTCTGTGGAGGGACATCTGGGTTGTTTCCAACTTCTGGCTACTATAAATATGGCTGCTATGAACATAGTGGAACATGTGTCTTTATTACATGTTGGAGCATCTTCTGGGTATATGCCCAGGAGTGGAATAGCTGGGTCCTCAGGTAGTATTATGTTCATTTTTCTGAGGAACTGCCAGACTGATTTCCAGAGTGGTTGTACCAGCTTGCAATCCCACCAGCAATGGAGGAGTGTTCCTCTTTCTCCACATCCTTGCCAACGTCTGCTGTCACCTGAGTTTCTGATCTTAGCCATTCTGACTGATGTGAGGTGGAATCTCAGGGTTATTTTGATTTGCATTTCCCTGATGACTAAGGATGTTGAACATTTATTTAGGTGCTTCTCAGCCCTTCGAGTTTCCTTAGTTGAGAATTCTCTGTTTAGCTCTGTACCCCATTTTTAAATAGGGTTATTTGGTTCTCTGGAGTCTAGCTTCTTGAGTTCTTTGTATACATTGGATATTAGCCCTCTATCAGATGTGAGATTGGTAAAGATCTTTTCCCAATCTGTAGGTTGCCATTTTGTCCTATTTACAGTGTCCTTTGCTTTACAGAAGCTTTGTAATTTTATGAGGTCCCATTTGTCGATTCTTGATCTTAGAGCATAAGCCATTGGTGTTCTGTTCAGGAACTTTCCCCCTGTGCCCATGTGTTCTAGACTTTTCCCCACTTTCTCTTCTATTAGATTCAGAGTATCTGGTTTTATGTGGAGGTCCTTGATCCACTTGGACTTGAGCTTTGTACAGGGAGATAGGAATGGATCAATTTTCATTCTTCTACATGTAGACTGCCAGTTGAATCAGCACCATTTGTTGAAAGTGCTGTCTTGGGGTCTGGAGAGATGGCTCAGTGGTTAAGAGCACTGACTGCTCTTCTAAAGTTCCTGAGTCAATTCACAGCAACCACATGGTGGATCACAATCATCTACAATGTGATCTGATGCCCTCTTCTGGTGTGTCTGAAGACAGCTACAGTGTACTCATATAAATACATAAATAAATACATAAAATAAATAAATAAATCTTAAAAAAAAAAAGAAAGTGCTGTCTTTTTTCCACTGGATGGTTTTAGCTTTTTGTCAAAGATCAAGTGACCGTAGGTGTTCAGGTTCATTTCTGGGTCTTCAATTCTATTCCATTGATCTACCTGCCTGTCACTGTATCAATACCATGCAGTTTTTATCACTATTGCTCTGTAGTACAGCTTGAGGTCAGGGCTGCTGATTCCCCCAGAAGTTATTTTATTATTGAGAATAGTTTTTGCTATCCTGGGTTTGTTAGTCACAAAAGAACAAACACAGTATGTACTCGCTGATAAGAGGATATTAGCCCAAAAGTTCGAAATACCCAAGATTTAGTTCACAGACCATATGAAGCCTAAGAAGAAGGAAGACCAAAATGTGGATGCTTCAGGGTTTCTTAGAAGGGTGAACAAAATACTCACAGGAGGAAATATGGAGACAAAGTGTGGATCAGAGACTCAAGGAAAGGCCATCCAGAGTCTGCCCCACCTGGGGATACATCCCATATATAACCACCAAACATGGACATTATTGTGGATGCTGGGAAGTGCTTGCTGATGGAAGCATGCTAAGCTGTCTCCTGAGAGGCTCAGGCAGAGCCTGACAAATACAGAGGCGGATGCTTGAAGCCAACCATTTGACTGAGCGTGGGATCCCAGATGGAGGAGCTGGAGAAGGGATTGAAGGAGCTGAGGGGGTTTGCGGCCCCTTGGAGGGAGCAACAGTGTCAACTGGCCAGACCCCCCCAGAGCTCCCGGAGAATACACATGGAGGGATCCACATACATGCAGAGGAGGGACTTGTTGGATATCAGTGGGAGGAGAAGCCCTTGGGCCTGAGAGTGATAGATGCCCCAGTGTAGGGGAATGCCAAGGAGGGAAGATGGGATTGGGTGGGTGGCACCCTCATAGAGTCGGGGGGGGGGGTATGGGATAGGGGGTTTTTGAAGCAGAGACCTGGAAAGGGGAAAATATTTGAAATGTAAATAAAGTAAATATCCAAAAGAAGGAGGAGGAGGAGGAGAAGGAGGAGGAGGAGGAGGAGGAGGAGGAGGAGGAGGAAGAAGAAGCTCAAGCTAATAACAGAGACCATAAAGAACCAAAGTGCTCCAGCTCTACGTTGAGCTGAATGCAGAAACGAGTAACTTCAGCCCAGAACCAAACCAACCAAACAAAAAGAAAAAAATACAGAGTAAACCCCTACCCAGTTAACTCCAACCAAGCCAATAACCATGCAATACAATAAGTATTGCTGCTTTAAGGCAGAAAATTTCACAGTGGCTTATGTAGCAATGGACAATCTAAAGCTATCTTATTCTATTCCTTTTTTCTGTTTTCTTCACAGTTTTAGAATACTTAGATAAAAGTAAGGTCAAAGTACTTGAGATTTTAAGAATTTAGATGGAATATGTTGCATTAGTCAAATTTTCACAACTGGAACAAAATGCACAACATAATTAGCTCACAAAGAATAAAGGTACATTTAGGCTCATGGCCTTGGAAATTCCAGATACATGATCAAAGAGACCTATCTTTGGCCTCAAGGGGATGGTACTCAATGGAGATGGTAGGAAATACATGGTGGGTTAAAATTTCCATTTCATGGTCCAGAAGCAAGAGGAGGAGGAGGAGGAGGAGGAGGAGGAGGAGGAGGAGGAGGAGGAGGAGGAAGAGGAGAAAGAGAAGAAAAAGAAGAAGAGGAAGAGGAAGAGGAAGAAGAAGAAAAAGATGAAGAAGAACAATAACAATGACAATAAAAAGAAAAACAAGAAGAAGGAGAACCTAGGTTTACACTATCTCCTTTGGGGACACACTCCCAACGGTCATATGATATCTCATTAGACCCTAGCTCCTAAATGTTCTACCATTTCCCAATAGTGCTGCCTTCAGAACCAAGTTTTTGACCCATAGGGCTTTGAGGGAAGTTCAGTATCTAAACTACAGCGTATATCATAGTACACATACCTACATGACACAAAAGGTATTGAGATCAATCTCAGTATTTCAAATCATTAGTGATGTATATGCAAAATATTTTTCTTCCTTCTAGAAGTTCTTACTAATGATAAATTGACAAAGAAACTCTGGGTGTGAGTTGTTCCTTCTTTAAAATTTGAAAATAATTTGAAATGTCTTCTATTCGAATTTTTCCTTCTCCCATCCCCTTCAGATCCTCCCCAGCTCCCCAATCATCCAACCTCATACCTTCTTTCTCTCCTTAAAAAACAAACAAGTAAACCGGGCAGTGGTGGCACACGCCTTTAATCCGAGCACTTGGGAGGCAGAGGCAGGCGGATTTCTGAGTTCCAGGCCAGCCTGGTCTACAGAGTGAGTTCCAGGACAGCCAGGGCTATACAGAGAAACCCTGTCTGGAAAAACCAAAAAAAATAAAAAATAAAAAAATAAAAATAAATAAAAAGTAAATAAATAAAATAGAGTTTTAAAAGGAAAGCACAAGAAACACACATACACACACACACACACACACACACACACAAGTACAAATTCAGGAATCATAATAAACAAACAAAACACCAGTAAAAAAAATCCCAAGCAAAACAATATGGGACAAAAAAATTCTACTAAAATATCATTGAGTTGCTTCTTTTTAATGCATGACCCATTGCAGCCACTTTCTCTAAGACTATAAATATTGATACATGGTAAGTTCTGTAGTTGAAATCAAGAAAAGCTACAAATGTTACAGTCATGGAGTGAAAAGGTCAATGGAATCAGTGAAGAGAGACTGACACTTCATCTCATGCCTGGGAGTACGGAAAGAGGAATCCCAAGAACTTCTGATCTCTTACTTCCCTTTTTCCTATTTCTCCTGAAATTAATCTGTATGTTTCCTCTACCATTTTACAGAACACAGTTATGCATGTAGGAGGCCCAATGCCAAGAGCAAAACTGGCATGCAATCCTAGAGATGTCGGCACCTCATGTCCTGTGAGCAAGTATACCCTCTTAGTTTGCAGAAAAGACAAATGGTTCTTCTTTAAGGGGTAAGTAGAAATGATTCTGTCCTTGGTTCCTATCCAGCTTTGGCTAAGCCTCCTTTTGTTCTTCTACCTCTAAATACTCTGGATAGTCATTTCCTGGCTACTCATCAACTAGCTATTTGCCTCAAGAAAATGAAAAGAATGTGGGAAGGTGCCAGGGTAGAGCAAGTGACACTTTATCTGCCTTTCCTCCTAGGATAGCACACCAAATGTAAGACGAGCTACCTCTAAGGTTCTGAGCAGAGCCTGGCACTGCTAAGCTCCATACAACAGTCTGTCATCTGTATGACTTTGTCTGCCTCAGACAGATGATTATCTAATGCGCAATATACCTGCAATGATTAAGGCATCTTTATTAGGATGAATCTCCACAGTCAACAAGATTTGACTGTTTGCCATGCCAGAGAAACACAGAATGGTCCCCACACCAAGAATCTATAGATCAGATGAAGTTTGAGGGATATCTGGGGAGGAAAACACCTGGAGAAAAGAAAAAAACACAATTCATAATAAGCAGTTAAGACAAATACCCAAAGATTAACTATTTTTACACCCCATTGTTTAAACTCCCTTTATTTAAATATAGTATCCAGACAGCAAAGTTAATTAATCATAAATAATAATTAATAATAAGTAATTCTTTTCTAAGTGCAAAAGTTACCTGTACTTAAATGACTTGTAGGGACTGAGGACCAAAAAGAATTTCTACTTGAAGATTTACAAGTGAGAATTGTAGCACTTATAATCAGATGGCAGTGGGTTAGGGGTTGAACTCATGAAACTGAATGTTAAATATTGATCGTTGGTACTCAAGTATTCCACCCATATAGTCCTCTCTCCAACAGAGTAGTTTAGATTTTATACATGACCATGTATACTTAGAGTCAAGAATGTACCACAATTGGTACCACATTTCTATCTGAAATATTCTTCTGTTTTTGTTGTTTCAAAAGAAGGAATGCATTTTATTTACTTCATTATGACTAAACAGCTCTCATTGTTTGTGACTTAGTTGCAAACACTTTACAAGGTTTTGTTTTGTTTTGTTTATTAGAAATGGCATTCTTGGCCAGGCAGAGGTGGTGCACACCTTTAATCCCAACACAGGGGACTCAGAGGCACGTGGATTTCTGAGTTCGAGGCCAGCTTGGTCTACAGAGTGAGTTCCAGGATAGCCAGGGCTACACAGAGAAACCCTGTCTCGAAAAACCAAAAAAAAAAAAAAAAAAAAAAAAAAAAGAAGAGGAGACAGGAGAAAATGGCAGGCTTACTCACACCACTGTTTTTGTTAAATTTTGTTTTATGATATTTTTATTGTTTGGGAATTTTATACATGAATATAATGTGTTTTGATCAAATTCAATTTCTCTTCCCTCCCTTCCAATTCCTCTCCATTCCACTTCCTACTGGCATTATTATTATTATTATTATTATCATTATTATTATTATTATCACTATTTGCAACGAACTTCATGAGAAGAAAATGTAGCTCCCAATGCTAGCTACAATCAGTTTCCAGTATCTTCTCAGCTAGGGGTAGAATTTCAAAAGCCTTTTCCCCGTCCATGCTGAGATTTTGGTTGGTTTGATCTTTTGCAGGTCTTGTGCATCTGTCTCTATCTGCTTCAAAAGAAGCTCTTTAATTAAGGTTGTAAAATGGATTAATCTCTGGGTATAAAGATGAGAACTCAGGAAGTTTATTACTATGGCCATTTAACAGAATAATAGTGTTGGGCTCTCCCCAGTAGTATTGGGTTGTGACCAGATGGGCCTCTGACCTAGGTAGCCAAGGGAATGGGCCTAGTTGATGGTACTAACATAAGTTTTATCTTGTGGAACAGACTTTAAATCCAGTCATAAAGTGGTTGTTTACTCCTATAATATTTATGCAACTATTGCACCATTGAGGAAATCTTGATAATTCAGTTATTATCGTAGCTTGCAGAGTCCACAGCTAAGTAGCTGCTGATTGCCTCCCTCACCCCCACCCACCCCAGAATCTTCCAGCACTATGAAAGCTAGGCAATAGGGATGAAACTTCCAGGTCAGTACTAGCCTGATTTCCCTATGCCCTGTGTACTGGCTGGTTTTGTGTGTCAACTTGATACAAGCTGGAGTTATCACAGAGAAGGAGCTTCAGGTAAGGGAATGCCTCCATTGGATTCAGTTGTGAGGTATTTTCTCAATTAGTGATCAAGGAGGGGGGGAAGGCCCCTTGTGGGTAGTACCATCCCTGAGCTGGTAGTCTTGGGTTCTATAAGAAAGCAAGCTGACCAAGCCAGGGGAAGCAAGCCAGTAAATAATATTCCTCCATGGCCTCTGCATCAGCTCCTGCTTCCTGACCTGCTTGAGTTCCAGTCCTGACTTCCTTTGGTGATGAACAGCAACATGGAAGTGCAAACTGAATAAACCCCTTTCTCCCCAACTTGCTTCTTGGTCATGATGTTTGTGCAGGAATAGAAACCCTGACTAAGACACCTTATGACTAAGGTAAGTAGTGTTTTTAACAACAGAGTACTAGGTTCTTACCAACAAGTTCTGGAGGGTAGCTATCTTAGTTAGGGTTTTACTGCTGTGAACAGACACCATGACCAAGGCAACTCTTATAAGGACAACATTTAATTGAGGCTGGCTTACAAGTTCAGAGGTTCAGTCCATTATCACCAAGGTGGGAACATGGCAGTGTCCAGACAGGCAGGGTGCAGGAGAAGCTGAGAATTCTACATCTTCATCTGAAGGCTACTAGTGGAACACTGAGTTCCAGACAGTTAGAATGAGGGTCTAAAAGCCCACCCCCACAATGACACACCTATTCCAAAAAGGCCACACCTCCAAATAGTGCCACTCCCTGGGCCAAGCATATTCAAACCATGACAGTAGCTAAAATCAATGTCAACAACTCATCATATTTGGGGTACTTATCAGAACCCTGAAATACTTTTTGATCAATGTAGGCATATATAATTACATAAAATAACATATACAAATACTAAACATCAGAGTAACTGGTATTTTCAGCATATAAGTAACAGAGTATAAGGCATATATAGTACCTGTCTCACTACCCATAATTTCTTCTCATACAGAAGTCACATACTATGGTTCATATTTAGAGGTGGTAACAGTTCGTAACTGTACTATTGCTGTGACCAGATACCTGATAGGAAGCAACATAAAGGAGGAAGGGTCTCTTTTGGCTAACAGTTTGGGGTACCATCCATCATGGCAGATAAGGCATAAATGTGAGGCAGCTTTTTACTTGGCATCAGCAGTCAGGAAGCAGAGAGAGAGAGAGAGAGAGAGAGAAAGTGAGAGAGAGAGAGAGAGACAGAGAGACAGAGAGACAGAGACACAAAGAGACAGAGAAACAGACACAAAGAGACAGAGAGACAGAGACACAAAGAGACAGAGAAACAGACACAAAGAGACAGAGAGACAGAGACAGAGACAGAGAGACAGACGATATAGAGAGAGACACACAGAGTCAGAGAGAGGCAGAGACAGACTGGTAATGTACTTAATTTCTCTATTTAATTCACTCTTGGATTCCAGGCCATGGGACAGGATGCTTTTTCCCACTCCTGTTAAGCTCCTCTGGAAATTCTTCCAGGGATATCCAAAGGTCCATCTCCATGGTGATTCTCTGCTGGCAATTTTACTTTCATCAAGGTTTACACTTAATGATTGATCCACTTTGCTATATAAATGCTGTATTTAAGTAAAGGCAGTTTACACAACAGGATAAATAGCCACAGATAAATGTTACAGTCACTGTGCCCATCACAAATCCAGGCAACATCAAAGATGCCAAGTAATTCATTTAAAGTTAAAGACAAGAAAATGGCTGACATCACTGCTTCCATGACTATAGTGAACAGGGCACTTCTTCACTTGAACCAAGTGATAAGGGCTTTTGGGGACCTAATTATCACCTGAAGTGTGCTCTCTGGAGTTGTGGGGGCATTATCAAGCCACCAGATTCCCTCATTGTAAGTATGAAGATCCAAATCTATAGTTGCCCTGAAAGCAGACAGAGGAGAGGTGACTGCCATGGAAAGTGGCAACATTGCTAGTGCTGAGGTGGCCAGATGTGCGCACACAGATGTTGTCCCTGGAAGCAATGAGAACTAAGTAGCCTCAACTAGGTTCTGTTCAAAGGGAAAATCACCTCCACAAGTCTCACTGAATTTCACCTGAGGCTTGCTAGTGAGAGATGCCTAGCCATGCACATGCCAGAGAGACCCTGAAAGGTGCCAAAATAAGAGTCAGTCAGCTTTGAGTGTTCTGTAGTAACATGTTCCTTGTTTAGTAACAACTGCACCAGGCTGGTGAAAGGCTCTACATAGTTCTGTCTCTCTTCCTATGTGCCAGCCATGGAAGGACTAAAAATGGCAGCTAGATACAGGACTGGGAGAGGCAGGGAAGGACATGAAAGGAGGAGAAAGAGACTAGAGGACAACACCTATGCCACTCCATCTGTCCCCTGTCCCTGTCCCAGTCAGAAGTTGACTTGCATAGGGTGGAAAGGTCCTTAAGATCAAAGAAAAGATCGAAGTCTTCAGGTTAGACTGGATGAGGTATTTTATTTACTGAAACTAGATGACACTTGAAGTGAGAGGGGATTGAAAGCCTATGGGGTCGGCCTGAGATTTTATCCAGGAAGGAGAGCATTCTGAGAAATCCTGCTGGAGAAGAGGATGGGGAACAGAGTGAGTGATTGTGCTACATCCCAGAAGCTAAACACACATTATAATGTATGTATGTCACAAGTCTTTGTTGGCTTGTGACTTCAGGAAAGATAGCAGTCCCTTCGGTTTCATATGAGGCCACCAACTTGGTCCAATTGAATTGTTGAAATTAGTGACCCTGGAAACATCCCCTTTCAAGAGATTGTAGTGGCAACTCCTCATGGTGTTGCTTCATGGGTGCTCCTGATGACTCCTCTCTGTTTCTCCTGGACCCATTTCTTCATCTGCACCTTCTCCACCCGCCATCTTAGAGGAAGAAGGAGTGGGCTGGTTTGAAGGACTCAGCAGCACTGAGGACTGGAACAGGGAATGGAGAACCCCAAGAATGGGTTGCCGGGGCCAGAAAGGTTCTTCTCATACACTCAGTCAAAACTTCAGGAACCTCTTAAAGAGACTGCCTCCTGGAGGATGGGAGTAGGAGTAGGGACAGAAACCATCAAATGCCATTGAAACTGGGAGACTTTTTGGTACATTAAATAAAGTTTAGCAAGAATCTTGGCTGTTAATTACTAATCTACTACCCAAGGACTTTCAAGGTTGATCAAAGGAAGAATGTTAATTGCAGATAAGGCCTTTCCCAAACACTTGGGTACTGCCCAGTGTGTGCACACTACTCAAAGACAGGAAAAAGCAATTGCAATCAGAAAAAAAAAAATCGCAATACTAGGTAGCACTCACCATGTTGATTGCTTTGCACTTGGCCCATCCAGAACACATTTGTAGGAACCAATTTAACCCTTACAGCAATCCATGAGATATTAGTATTGCCATTTTATGACAGAGAAAAGGCACCATAAGTTGATAAAAGAGCTTTCCAGTTGTATATAAAGAGCACCACCTAAATCGGGCACCCTAGCAGCATTCGTACGGTGAAAGCACTACTTTTTAAAAAAGATTTTAGAAGAAAAAGTGTATATTCAGATACACGGGTAAAATTTGAAAGGGAAGTCAACCCCAAAGCTCAGACCTTCAAAACACTCCATATTCCCAAGCTCCATATTCACTTCTATTGCTACCACTGAACTTCACTTACTGGCACAGTTTCTGACTTTGGGGGAGGAGAGGATGTGACCATGTAAGCTGTGACAGTAAGAGTCCAGCCTTCCCCTAGTTCTCATCTGTCCCTCTTCCTGAGAATAAATGGAAGTTTTCACATAGACTCATTCTTAAATCCTGCGGTACAAGCCTGCCAAAGTTCTGACACACAGCTGACTGGTGGCCACCACCTCTGAGCTTCCTCAGCCTGGCTCTTCAAATCCAGTCATACCAGAGCAGTGACCTGCCAAATACACCGTGATCTCTAGTTTAAAAATAAAGGTTCAAACTAGTTTTCAGAGGGCCAACAACACAGGACATGTAAAAATGAAGGCCAGGTTTTCTCTACTTGGAATTCAGATAAATATAATATTCAAAATATAATCTTGCTGCAATAATGGTGATAAAAATGGAAACCCCTGCTTAGCCCTAGCCTCCTGCAGGTATGACTTTGCTAAGTGCCTTTATCTACTGAGTCATCTCCTTAGACCTGGTAGCCTAGGATTCTGAGAGCACTTCATTAAATGTCCCTCTGCAGTTACACATTTCCCCAGGCTCTTGACCGTATGCTAATGGAAGTTGCATCCAGAAGCATGGAAGATCTTAAAGGAGATAGCCCCTATGGTAAGGGCCCCTCTACTTCAATCACCCATGGATGGAATCACTGTATCTCAGTCTCAGCATAGAAGCTTTCCCTGAGATTTGGGGAGTTCAGGGAGCTTCAAAAGAATACATCATAGGCAAAACCAGGCACTAGTGGTGCATACTTTTAACCCTAACACTCCAAAGGCAGAGTCAAGCAGATCTCTGAGAGTTTGAGGTCACCCTTGTCTTTATAGAGAGTTTCAGGACAGTCAGGACTATTACACAGAAAAACCCTGTCTCAGAAAAAAAAAATCACAAACTCAAGTATAACAGTTTAGCTAGTAAGAAACAGTAATATATACCACTCTGTACATTGGAGTAGACAAAGATTTATAGGTGAGCTAGGCATAGTGGTGTCTACATAAAATCACAGTGCTTGGAAACCTGAGACAGGAAGACAGAGCCTTTGAGACCAGCCTAGGCTATATGTTGAGTTCAAAGGCAGCGTGAAATAGATAATGAGAATCTGTCCTTCCCAGAAATATTGCTGCATGACAATGAAAATATAAATGATAGACCATTTTTTAAAAGACAAATTGGCTCGCATAAAAATGTGAACCTTCACCTCTTTAAATGACAGCTTTAAGAAAATATCCACAAGCCGAGAGGAAATATTTATGCTGCCTATATTTGACAAAGGACTTGTATCCAGAATATAGATCCCTTAAAACTCAACAGTAATGCAAGAATGCCTAATAAAAATGGGCAAACTGCTTGAGTAAACACATCTGCAGACAATAATACAAATAACCAATGAGTACATGAACGAAACTGTTTGATAATCTTTGTCAATATGCAAAAGAAGCCCAGAGTAATGGTTCTAAAATGGAAAGGCCTTAGCCAAGACTATGCCTTGGTGATCGAGCACTTGCCTAGCATACATGAGACCAGCGTTAAATCTCTAGTACTGCAAAGAGGAGAGGAAAGAAAGGAAAGGGAGAAAGACCTAACACTATCAAGTTTTGGCAAGAGTATATAGCAAATAGATTCTCTATGTGGCTGGCAAGTCTATGAAATGGTGCAGCCTCTTTGGAGACCAGTTTTGTAGCTGTTCATCAAGTTAAATATGACTGAGTCATGCCACTTCTAGGCACTTACTCAAAAGAAATAAAAATATATGAATACAGGAAGCCTTTAATCAAAGGCTTAATTTAAAATGGAATGTGTGAATAGAAGCTTTACTCATAGCATCCAAAGATTAGCAACAACCCAAGTGTCTACCAACAAGAGAATAGATGAACACATTTTCATGCACCAATACAGAAAACACTATTTAGCAATAAAAGGGAGCACACTATGCAGGCATGCAAAACCTTGGATGAATCTCCCAATAATTATGCGGAGTGAAAGAAACCAGACAACAGGAAAGACTAAAGTGTAGGATTCCATTTTTATCATATCATATTCGAAAGCAAACAAAACTAATCCATAGTGACAGAAAGCAGATCACTGGGTGCCTGGAACTGGAGGGAAGCATTGGGTTTGCCTGCAAATGGACACAAGGAAAATAAGTGTGGGACCAGGAATGTTGTTCTTGTTGGTTGCAGAGGTTATGAACACATGTACACATGTGACTGTGTACAACTTGACAAAACCCTTTGAACTTCATGCTTCAAAACGTCCCATTTTAGTTTGTGTGGATTACACCTCGGTTATGTTAGGAAGGTTGTTTGTTTGAGACTCTGGCTGGCCATGAACTTTCTAAGCAGTGGAAGGTATCCTGCAAGTTCTGATCCTCCTGCCTCACTTCTCTAGAATTTGGATGACCAGCTAAGCCACCACACCCGACGTCTGGGAAAGTTAATGTTTAAACAAATGTTAGATAATGGGCAGGTATTTGGAGCACAAGGAAGGAGACTTTAAAAATGCATTGCTGAAAGTAATGAAGTAATTTTGACCTCAAAAAAGGCAAGAGCTTCCAGTCCTGGATGACAACCCGGCTCTGCCATTTGTCACCCGGACCAGCCAGTCAGTGAGGCTTTGGGCAATGAAATTAACTCCTCTTGTCCTCAATGTCAAGCAGAACAGCAAAGATGAGGGATTTATCTCTAGCAATAGCTTCCAGGCCTGAGAGAACATGGTCCCTAACTGCTCTCAAGATGAAAGAGCATCCAGAGCTACCTATTGCTTCTGCAGCACAGAGTCTCAATGGTCTTGCTACCTGCAGCCTCCAGACTCCTGAGCTGGGAAGGGTAGACTTCTGTGAAACATGTGGTTGGAGTGAAGTATAAATAAGTTCTAGCCCTCCCAGCTTCCTGGAGACAGGGGAGATCCTCTTTCTCAGTAGAATGCATGACAGTTTCTCTCACAGGAAGGACCTTATATCTTCAAATTTAGGAAAACTGTGACTGTATGTTGGGGCTGACTATAGAGGGCTCCTATTGCAAAGGCCACTGCTAGAAGATGCAGGTTGTTAAGTCCTCTCTTCAGTTGACCACCCATCCATTCCTCCTTGAAGAATCATCTTTGAACACTTGCTCTGTGCTAAGTGTTTCTCATCTTCACAGATGCCCTACCAGCCATAAGCCCAATGCCATAACACCAGGTACAGTAAGAGACAGTATCTATTTTCCCTAAGTAAACGGAATGCTGAATAATGTCTGTTTTGCTTACACCACCAGAGAGAGAAAGAGGGTGGAGGAGAAGGGAGAGAGGAAGGAAGGAAGACAAGCAGGCAGGCAGGCAGGCAGTCCTGGGAATTCTGTTTTCCACACTTATAAAGTACAAATAAGTATGAACACTCCAGCTCTTTGCACCCTGTGTGTTCTAAGATTTTCACTTTACTGTCACTAGAGCTGCCCCAGAGACAGCTACAAAGTCACCCTCCCTTTGAGGGACATGGCTTAACAATGCTTTCTCCTCCTGTAATACCCTGGAAATGCTTCTTCGTCAATTAATTTCCCAGAAATCTTCACTCTGGGCTCTTCTTAAGGAAACTCAGCCTAAGATATGTTTCAGTTGTAGAACATTGAAATTCAGCTATAGTGGTGGCAGTGAGAGAAACTTGGGGTCACCAGAGTTTTCTAAGAAAGAGAGGAGTTGGTATGTCTCTCTCTCTCTCTCTCTCTCTCTCTCTCTCTCTCTCTCTCTCTCT
>JADRCH010007552.1:2169250-2231234 GCA_019843965.1 Rhynchomys soricoides
TCTCTCTCTCTCTCTCTCTCTCTCTCTCTCTCTCTCTCTCTCTCTCTCCTGTGTGTCTCTGTGTGTGTGCCTGTGGGTGGTGGGTAGATGCAATAACAGAATCATAAACAATGGGAGGAATGGTCCCTGAAGCTCCAAGTTGTTGATTTAACAAATTTATCTGAAGCACAGTACTTGCAAACAATACAAGCCACACACATTGTGGGGAGACATATTAGAAATATCAGGGGATGATGTACAGAAAATCAAGGGCACATTAAGAACTTTATCATAAGGGAAATAGTGAGCTCCTGATAGTGCAATGGTCAGATATGCTCCTTAGGAAGATAACACTGCAATGTGAAGAATGTGTTTGTTTAAGCAGAGTCTGAGGACACTATCACAGACTTTAATCAAAACTAAAATGAGACAATCAAAAAAACCTAGAAATCCATGAATAAATTCAAGAGGTTCTCTAAAGTCATAATCCATCAGAAAGTCTTGAGGTTCCTCTGATTATGTGATTTGACATTGAGGGGCATATAGGTAAAAAAGAGGGAGGCGGGATGACTTGTGAATATTGTCGCTGGTCCAATTTTCCAGGAAGAAGACTATCATTTAGACACTGGTATGTAGCCTTAACCATTGTTAGGGAGTAATGGAGGGAGAATTTGAGCTGGGATGAAAAGTAGAAGAAAAAGCCAAGCACTGGTAAGTGATCCAGAACATCGAGTTCTTCTCTAACTGGGTCCCACCAAAGTCACAGGGGAATTTATTGCTGGCAGTAATCCTGTTTTGTTTTGTTTCCCATTGAAATTTTGAGCACCCTTATTCTGACACTGCTTGCTATGACAACTCAAAGATCAAACGGAATATGTTGGGAGTACTAACTGCGTAAGAGCAGCCTGAGAATTAGGGGGCAGTTCTCAGGACCCCAGGATAGAAGGGATATTTAATCATTCCTGGGCTCAGTGATGGGTCTAGAAAATATATAGAGGAGGCCAAGCCACTTGCCTTTGTGCCATAAGAATGCCTCCATTAAAATGTCATTCAGCTAGAAGAGGCAGAAAGAAAAACAAACCTTTCAGCTGTAATTTTGCACTGGGCTTTTTACATGTAAATCAAGGGGATACAAATGGCTTTCTCCATCAGTCATAAGTGTCAAAGGCTCCGAGGTCCACAGCTGTTATTCTGCTGTATTTACCCATTGACCATTGCAACAACTGATCAAATTGCCTAGAGAAAGTACGGTTCTGAGTCCAAGTTGCAAGTTCAACCACTTGAAATGTTTGACTTGTGTGGCGCCATGAAATTTCAGCCTCTTACAAGGCTGGGCTGAACTGGACTTCGTGGTTGGTATTGTGGTTGTTGGATCTGACTTTGCTTGTTCCTCAAAACACCTCCTGCTACAAACAAATTGCCCTTTATCGCTTAGAGGACAAAATGCAGTTCGTGCACATCTAAGGAAGGGTTAAGAGAGACTTGGGAACTTTGGCAGAGTCTAGAACTGAGCAGTGCTAACAGTAGTCCCTGCACACAATGGATGTTTGGTAAACAGCTAAGTATGTGGTAGCTGCTTCAGATGATACTCTATAGGCAAAACCTACTGTGGCTATTGTCTCACACTTGGGAAAGTCAGGCTGAAATGATCAATGTTTTTCCCCATCTTTACTAGATTATAAAATCCGAGATTGTAAAGATTACAATCTCTACACCTGCCTCCCATCACAGCTACCACATACTTAGCTGTTTACCAAGTATCCATTGTGTGCGGGGACTCCAGTAAGCACTGCTCAGTTCTAGACTCTGCCAAAGTTCCCAAATACCTCCTATGCTGACCAACTCACACGCATGTGTATTCCAGATCGTATTCAAGATCATTTGTGGAGAGGAGATCGCAGATGTAAAAGAAGAGGGCAGAACACTCAATTGTTCTCCCAACTTTCCACTGCCGAGTGATCACAAATTAATAAATTCCATGGAGTAACAGGTTTCCCAACCAGAAAATAGATAAATCACCCCCCTGTTTACAAAGTGCTCGGGTAAGACAACTGGAAACATAATCAAAAGTTTATCTCGGGTAAGACAACTGGAAACATAATCAAAAGTTTATCAAGTGAGATCTCTCAACTAGAATAAAAATTATACCATGACATTTGGAGAAAACTCAATATTTTGTTAGTCAAATTCCATCGAAATTATACTTAGGTACATTAACTTAATTTAAAAACTAGTGGCAAATTTTATTACTATTTGACACATAACTGCTCTGCATAATCATTCAATCAGAGCTCCCCTGAAACAAATTAATGCTGATGCAACCTAATTTTTTTTTAAAATTTGAAATAGTTCAAGAATACAGAGAAGTATGAAGAATAATCTGCTCTCCAGCCCCTCCCTGCAGTCACTTTTTTTAAAATTTGAAATAGTTCTTTTCCCAAGCCACATGCTCTCATAATTTTTCCTGTTTTAGCCACACTGACAGTACCTCACCTCAGGAGCCCAAGTGGAGTCTCTGAGAAGGCTTCCAACAAAAACCTTGAAAGTCCCTTTGACCCTCAAAGGTAAAGGAATTGGGAAGAGATAAACACCTCCAAGAGAGAAAGAACAGCAGCCAAAGGAGACCGAGCCAGTATAGAGTCAGCTCTTGTTGGCTGTAGGAGTACCTCCCACATACACTACGCAAATTCACAAATGTTCATATCTCAATCTCACAATATTTGCATAGTAGAGGAGGTGCCTTGGTGGTTAAAGTACTTACTGAGTCATCATGAGGACCTGAGTTTAGATCCATAGTGCTCACATAAAATGTTGGGCGTTCTGTAGCCCTAGAGCTTGGTAAGAGAGGAAGAAGGCAGATTCAGAGCTCCATGGCCAGCCAATCTAGGTACAACAGCAAGCTCCAGACTCGGTGAGAGAGCCTGTTTCCTAAAGTAAGATAGAGAACCATCGAAGAAGATACCCAATGTCAACATCCGACCCCCACCCCCCCACACACAATTATTTACATATACCTAAACACAGAATAAATAAATTAAATAGGCTTATATAGTATTCGCATACAACCTTCCAATCAAGATTCTCTAGAGCAGTGGTTCTCAACCTTTCCAATGCTGTGACCCTTTACACAGTTCCTCATGTTGCACTGGCTGCAACCATAAAATTATTTTTGTGGCTACTTCATAATTGTGATTTTGCTGTTGTTATGAATCATAGTGTAACTTATCTGCATTGTTCTGAGAAAAAAAACAAGTCACTCAACCCAGCAGAATACATCACAATGAGAACTTCCTACATTGACTTAGTTGATAACTTTCTGCATGCTGGAGAGACTCAGAGCCTAGCACCTGCCCAGTCCATTCATCTGGATTCCTCAGCAGTCTCAGTAAAGTACCAAAGGCCTGGAGAAGTCCTGGAAAGTTGTTGGTCTTCAGTCCACATCAGCAGGCCAACGAAGCTGTGTTCCAATGTTAGCTAAAGAAAGTAACAACAACAGTAGCAACAGAGTAAACACATGCACCAAGGAGCAAAAGTGGGCAGGCAAAAAGCATCCCCATTTTCCCCTCAGACCTCTTTATATCTGGTCTTCATAGGATGATACTGAACACTCTGAGGTGGGTCTTCTCCCTCAGTTACTCTTTCTAGGAAATCCCCTCACAAACCTGCCCAGAGTTGATTCGAGATCCTCTCAAGTTCACGACCAAGATCAAACATCATGTTCCTGTATACCTTAAACCATTTTTCCAGGACTTAAATTAACTCACATAATGTGAATTTCGTGTAACTAGTTGTTATGCTGCATTGTTTAGTAAATATTCATAAAAAACTTCTCTGAGTTCAGTGGATATACAAACAGCATGTTCCTAACTGTGTAGTACAGGCACAAGACACAAGGTAAACAACGCTCAAGTGAGTGCTGGAGAAAGCCTGGGGAGCTCTGATGGGCAGGGCCTGCATCAGGGTGTACCTATAGGTCACTTCATTTGCATAGATTTGACATTGTATCTAGGACATGGTCAATTCAATTTTCACATTTCTCGGGGTTGTGGCACTTTCCCACTTGGTATTTTCTGTCCAAATTTGGTTGAATCTATGGAACTACAGATACAGTAGGACCACTGTGTATATAAAAGCCACTTATAATACCTGATTCTCAGAGTCTCCAATAAAGTTGAGCTTTTTGGCAGGTAATAGTGGTAGCAATGGTATATTCTCACTTCCCTTGCCCTGGAATCATACTCTGGTCCATAAACACTGAGAACTCAAATTCTGGTCTAGGCACTACTATGGGCATACCCAATATAAGACATTCTCCTATGATTTGACACTGCTTATAGGCAGGCATGGTGTGATACTTTTATTACCTTTATCATAAATGCCTCCATATGTACAGAAACAATTACTTATTTGCATGTTTAAAATGAATCTATAAACATAATGTTATTTGCACTTGTTTACTCATTTTGTATTTTTCTGGTTCAAGGAAATGTAGCTGAGCACAGAACGCATTTGATTTCTGAATATTGAACAACTATATTACATCCAACTCACTATATTTTAAACCTTTCTCACTTCATGACACATTATTATCTAAAAGGACATTTGAAATTGAAAATTTCAGTACAAAGTCAGTTTTCCAATTAAATGTAAATAGTTACATACACAGAAGACTGTGAAGGCGAGTTTTTTTTTAAAAAATTGCTGATTTCCTGGGGCAAAATATTACTTTGTTGTGCTGACTGTGGCATTGACTGGAATCACCATGTCTTAATTACAAATTTTCCTTGTCCCACAGCCCTTTGTGTTGCGGAGTTTTACATGCCCTAGCTCAGTCAAATCTCTCAGTTCTATAAGACAGTGATTTATCTGTTCCCCGGGTACCCCAAATGTGATGCCTTACACACAGTAGGCATTCCATAAACATTTGTTCAATAATTTGATGAATAGCTCTTCATCTTATCAGTGTGAACACTGAGATTCCCCCCAAGACAAAAGCATCATGTACATATAATAATTGGGGGAGTTGGAAGCAGAATGCAGATTTGGAGGCCAAAATTTAATTCAGTGCCTTTCCAAATTCACATAATCATATGGTGTATGGAGTATCTTCCATAATTAGTGGTTACATAAGTATCAGTACAATAACTTTTTTTGTTTTAGAACCAGTTCACCAAAGCAGCAGTCTGGGAGAGTTTCTGTCAACACAGAATGCTGAAAGAATTCAGAGCAAAACTCAATTTCCAGGGAGAAAGAAACCATGGTCTCCTTTTTCTCTAAGTGAGCTATGCCTTCTACTTCAGTAAAACTTGACAAATCAAAGTTGTTGAAATGCTTCCCTTTATTCACCAACAGACTAGGATACAGTAGATTTCTAGAATCACAATATTCATTAATTCTCTCTTCCCTAAAAACAACTATTACTTCCTTCATTATAGATTATGTTTGCTATTGGGGTGCTCACACATGGAATTGGGCAGTATCTGTCTTAATCTAATCTCTTCCACTCACTGTTATATCTGTGGGTGATGTCAGCATTGCTTCACATAGTGGTCATCACTATTTTTTCATTGCTGTATGCTGTTTCATTGGATAAATACACCATTATTTGCTTGCCATTAAGGTATCAATGCACTTTATCAGTTAGTTACAGCCATGACTAAAATGACCATGAATATTCTTCAGCTATGAAGCTTCCAATTCTGTCAGGTGCATACCCAAAAGTGGATTGCTGAGTCAGAGGATGGGTGTGTGTTTGATTTTAATATATGTGTCACTTGAGAAAATCTGTTACGGGTTTTCCTCATCTGAAAAAAAGAGTTGGCAGAGAGCAAGGCTTTACGCTGAGAAAAGATTCCTCCTTAAAAACTGTAGGCTTTAATTAGAAGACACCTTAAAAGGACAATGGCCTGACCTTCCACATGACGTCTGTGCCATTTCATAAGCTCTATTCATAGGTGAGCTTCAGCAAGAAGCAGATAATACCTGGAGAGGACTTGGACAGACTGTCCTGCCTTCTGGTGGTTTTCACTCTTTTTTCTTTCAATATCCTGGACATCAAGTAGAGCCATGCATATTCATTTGGCTTGGAGGAGCTTGCACCCCAGATCCTCTTTTTGGCACTGAATAATCCACTAGAGCTGGCCTAGAGCTCTACTTTCATTTATTCTTTTTAAAAACACTTTTATTTACTTATTTCATGTATATGAGTACACTGTTACTGTCTTCAGACACACCAGAAGAGAGCATCGGATCCCATCACAGATAGTTGTGAACTACCATGTGGTTGCTGAGAATTGAACTCAGGTCCTCTAGAAGAACAGCCCATGCTCTTAAGCGATGAGCCATCTCTCCACCCCCTAGAGCTTTATTTTCCCCTGGATAAAGGCTCATCACCACTGCCATCAGTCTTGATGGATAGGAAACACACACTAAACAAAAGCCTTGTTTGAGGGCAAGTTAGAAAAGGCAAAGAATCCAGTCAACAATTGATCACCTCACCCTTGGTCGCAAAAATGCATGCTGTGTTTAAACACATCCAAAGAGATAAACTTAGCTTATTTTGAAAAATATCTCATCCCACCGACCCATACATGCACGGGTTACAGGGTTAGTCCGTCTTCGTAACTTGAAGTGTCTCTTTCTTCTTTCCTTCCTTGCTTTTTCCTTTTCTTTCTTTCTTTCTTTCTTTCTTTCTTTCTTTCTTTCTTTCTTTCTTTCTTTCTTTTCTTCCTAGCAGGATTTCCTGTATCTCAGGCTGGCCTTGGGGTCATTGATTAGCCAAACATGACCTTGAATTTGCTGAATCACCCATGTGCAGAAATTACAGGCATGTGCCACAACAGATGGCTTAAAGTGGCCTTCTTTTAAGTTCTATCTATTGGCCTTGTTTCACATGTGGGATTCATGAGAATGAGACTTTTACAAATATTGTAAGAGCCCTTTTAGAACCAGGGAAAGCTATGTTCGTTCAAAACGTGGATTGAAGAAGGATAGAAATAGAAGAAGCTAAGGATTTAGGGAGAGGAGGGTACTGATTCATGTTTTAATTTATAACTTGAGATTTCTTACTAGAACTTTGTCCTTTCAAGCTTGTTAGGCTTCCTGATAACCAAGAGGTTGTGTATAACCTCCTACTATGTACCAAGGCCATTGTGGCTTCTATCTTCTCTTAACTCAGTGCCCTTGTACTCTGGTAGTACATAAGGGCGAGGTCGAGCCTATCTGTTGAGCCCTCTGCCTGACTCGGCCTGACTATCTGGGGTGTGATAATAGAAATCAAGCATATTTTTCTAAGTCAAATTAACATATTTAACATCCAGGTGCTAGTCTAGCAACTTCTTTGAACTTTCGTTTACTCACATGAAAAAAAGCTTTTAATACAGACTCTAAATGTGTATTTTAAGAATTAATTATGCCCATGAATATGAAGTACCTGACACCATTCAAGGTATGCACAAGATACTCAGTAATATTCTTTTTCCTAATATCCCTAAACTTCCATGAAATCATGGATCCTCAGTCATGAAAAGAGCCGTCAGTGTTCTACCATGCAAGGACCGTCTCTTACATTCTAAGTCTAGGCTTCTTACTCCAATGCCTTAAACCACTGACAAGCCTTGAGAAAGTCCTCTGAACCTCACACATTAAGTTAGAGTCTTCTTAGACTTAGGTATAAGTTTAAAAATACTGGACTCAAGATTACATCTTTCTGAATCTTTACCAATAAAGCTCTTGACAAGACACTAGGCAGTCCTCCAGTATTCCATAACTAAGTTAACTTCGTCAGAGACCTTTTTGTTCAGGTTATATGTGTGTCTAAGTACCTCTATAAAGCCTTCACAGTTTTGGCTGCATGTAATATAATGAATGAACTTTCCACATCTTAACAATATCGGTGCTGTCTAGCCTCATGGAATTTTCATAATGCCATGGAAATTTAGCAACCTGTAGCATTTATCAACCTAATTTGTCTTTGAGAAGAGGCATTTAGAAACACATGCAAGCCTAATAACACTGTTCACAGGCTGCTCAGGGAAACAGGGCCATACTTTGAGGTCAGCTTATAACACAGTTGACCCTGTTGAGCCAGTGACCCTGCTAATTGTCTCTCTGAAAACAGCTGGCCTTGACCCCTGGCATGCATCGGACAATCTGATGTTTAGAAAAGTGTAACCAGCATGATTGTGTCAAGAACCTGCCAGACTTTGGTGTGCCCTAAAACAGTTCATTTCACCTCTCAATGAATAATCTTGGCCAAATCCAGTCCAACACCCTTGACAGTGAGTGCCCCAGCTTGGCAAGAATGCCAGCCCAGTCTGTTACCTATGTATCTAATCAGTAAACATTTATGGAACAATCTCTGTTTCAGCTATTGTACAGAACTAGACAGTAAATTAGATTTTCTCCTGGGCCTGCAGTCCACATTTTTCCCCTCGGTTCTCTGGGGAAGTTGGTGAGAACTTGTGCTCCCAATCTAAAATCCTCCCCACTACCCTAATGAGCCCAATCATAGAATCCCTTAGAGAATACAAATCATTTGTCCTCTGCATGATGCTGATATGACCCCACTTCCCGTGGCCCAAGATCTATCTGGGTCACAGACAGATAACATTTTCCTGGGAGATCCATTATCAGTGCCATTCATTCATGGGGGAAGGCTTTGTTTATTTCCCCAGAAGACACAGCAAGAATAAAACAAGAGCAAACTGTCCACCTGACAGCTTAGGATGAATGAAGAGGCTGTGGGGAATGGGGAGGTTGACACAGCCTTCTAAGAGGAAGATACACAGAAGTAGCGTCCTTTTGCAGGCTTCATGGCATCACTGATTTGAGACCAAGACTAAACAAGCCTGACAAAGTGGTTCATCAAAGCAGAAGCGAAACCTCACACCTTTGGATCTCATTAATTCCCAGACTGGTTTATTGTCGATCTCAATCAGCACAGCCCACCACATGGTACTTTCTTCTCTCCACAGTTGACTCAGCTGTCCGTCTATTGGTGGTGTGACTCTGTTCCCAGAAATAATGTCACTGTTCCCACCACACCAGCCACTTGCTATCTGCTGAGAAGCCTGAAAGCCCTGTAGGGGGTGAGCAGGACAGCAACTGGTGACTCTCATTTACCGAAGGTTTTTCTATTTTTAAATTTTTGAAAATACTCCACGCTAAAGTTTTCTTACTCTCACCCTATGTGATATTTTTAGGCCACGCAAGTGCTTTAGAAAGCATGCAGCTTGCTGGGAGCTGCAAATAGATTTTCCCTTCACCTGCCAGTCACGATGTACCCCAGGCATGTGTCATGTGGAGAGCTTTCCCTCCGCCCTCTCCTGTAGGCTTTGCTTCTGTGTGTTGCTAATCTGTTTAGAAATCAAAGGCTCACTAGCCTCAGATGCGAGGCCCAGCCCCCTGGCAGCCTGCAGGGGTTATTATAAAGCCCATGCATCCTGTACTGTGGGCTCACTGGGAGCAACTGGCAGCAGACAGGGGAAAGCCAGAGATCAGGGATCTGAGCTGAGAAAGGCGATTTGGGGTGAGAGGAGGTTGGGCAGGGGCACAGAGGATCAAGACTTGAAACATGAAAGCAGCCTGGGGATGCTGCAGTCGCGACTGTTTTCGGAGAAGGACAAACAGAAGAATTATCAGAGATGCTATGCAGGGGGGACCAAAGGTCCACTCAGCTCAGGGTGTCCTCTGTTAGGAGTCATCCAGGAGCTTCTGTGGGCAAGAGAGAGGGTTGGAGTGAGCAGTGAGCCATTCTTCTATCATCTCCCCCACCACTTCTGCAGGTCCAGTGAGAGGTTATGCAGCTGCCTGGCCCTCATCCAAAAACTACTGGAAATGCGTGGTTCTCAGACTCTACCAGGGCCTTTCTTAAAGGGTGCCCCTTAAGCCAGCAACGTTAGCATCACCTTGTAGAAATGCGCTTGCTCGGGCTCCATCCCAGAGCTATCAATTCAGATGCTGGGTGAATGGGGCCAAATGCTCTGAGTTTTCACAATTCCCCCAGGAATTCTGATGTGTACCCAAGCCTGACAATCACTGTATGGAGAAAACAAGATGAGGACAGCTACTGAGAAGCCCACAGAAGTTCTTTAAATGTGCAAGAGAAGAGGGCTGAAATATTTGGACTCATAGTCACCTCTCATGTTAATATAACAGAAACGAAATGAAGGCTGTCAACATCTAAAAAGAAAAGGGAGTTACGAGACCCAAGGGGAAAGGGAGACATTTTCAAGTGAATAGAATGTAAACAAGGCCCTATTTGATGTTCCTCATGAGGGAGAGAATTGCATTTTCAGTTGTGATCGGTGGGTGGTGTTTTGATTAGGAAGAGACCATCTTCAAAGATGATGTTAGAAATTGTCAAGTTCTCCCCCAAAATTGTTCATGAAGTGTCTTGGCTAGCTGGAGGTCTAACTCGATGGTAAGGTGCTTCCCCAGAGCGTGCAAGGCCCCTCTCCGTTCCTCATTAGCACTACAAAAAGAAAATTTAGCGGGCCAGTGGAGGTGCACACCTTTAATCCCAGCACTCAGGAGGTAGAGGCAGGCGGATTTCTGAGTTCGAGGCCAGCCTGGTCTACAGAGTGAGTTCCAGAGCAGCCAGGGCTACACAGAGAAACCTTGTCTTGAAAAACAAACAAACAAAAACCAAGTTTAGTCATACACATATGTTATCATGATCACTGGTGTTTTGAATAAAGAAACAGGAAGGCATTTTTTTTTATTACACCATGCTATGAAGTAAACTAAGGTGGAGACACCATTCTTACTAATCTCACAACTTTCCCTCTTGACTGAAAAACACTGATATTATCAGAAGTGAAAACTACGCACAGGCCTGCTGCCAACTTCCTCATCTCCCTGAATCTCTAATCTTGACTCTGGATTCTGAAGAGCAAGACCTTCCCACAAGCCTCTACCACCACCGCTTTCTCCTTGGGCTCCAGGTCTTATCAGCTCTCATCTCAAAGATATCCTACCTGCAGTCCCCAACATAGCCCCTCCAGGCTAGGATTATCTACACAGAAACATCCTGAACTGGCTGGGTATCAGGTAACATATGTATAAGCCCAGTACACAGAGCAGAGCATGAAGGAGGAAGATTTCTAGTTCAAAGTCATCTTGAGTTACATAGCAAGACCCATCTTGAAAACATAATGAAAACCTGAGACAAAGAAACACTGCAAGCAAACTGTTGCTCGCCATTAACAACCTCTCGCTGCCACTGCTGTCTCCAGTGAGGACTCCGTTTCCCTGATGAATTTTGTAGTTAAGTTAAAATGAAATGCACCTGTCTTTGCTGTCTCTGCCTCCTTTTTTGTTGTCTTCCTGGATCCCTTTCCACGCCTCTGTCTCTTCCTTTAACTCCCTCCTTTAGTCTTGTGTTTAATTTTAGAGTATCATACCTAGATCACTCCTTGAGTTTCTTGCCCACACGAGCTATATCTCTTGCCAAGGTGAGCTGGTTTGGCACTGTGCCTTTACATATAATCCACCAGAAAAATCAGAAAACATCCGAAGACCAGCCACACCTGTTTTGTCACTTCCATGCCACCACTCTGGTCCAAACTCGTGGACTAATGCTGTAGCTTCTATGACTCTTACCTCTTTTCAATTGCTTCCTTTAAATGGCAGCTCAGATCATGTTGCTTCTCTATTGATTGCCTCATCAAGTTGTCTTACTTCACAACCAGCAAAATACATATGTACACCTAGACTTTTAAGGTATCACATATTGTCCTGGCTTCCTTTGTGATTTCCTCTTCCACATCTTCCGTATGAATACTGGGTTCCAATTCAATCTGCTCGAACCTTGGGGACTTTGCTTGTGTAATCGCCTCCACTTAGAACGCTCTTGCCCTCCTATTCCAGATTTCTTCCCTGATAGTTTATACTAACAGTCAATTTAATAGGATCTGTGAGGGATTTTCTACATTATGTTTAGTGAGATGGGAAGACCTCTCCTAAATGTGGGTCCCACTTTGCCATGGACTAGGATCCCAAAATTCATAAACAGGAGGAAGTGAACGGAAAGAAATAGTCATCTCTGTCTGCTTCCTATCTGTGGATGCAGTGAGAACAGCTGCTTCCGGCTCCCGACAAGGACACCTTTCCTACCACAATGGTCCGCATCCCCCTGAACTATGAGTCTAAAACAACCCTTCCTAAAGTGGCTTTTTGCCAACAGCGTTGCACACAATGAAACGAGTATCTAAGGCATCTTCCTCCGTGACTTTATTCTTATCTCCTCACCTTACTGGGAAAAGCTTGCCAAACTTCTCAGTTTGTTCCACTCCATCATTCATCCTTCTACACGGCAGTGTTGTTTTCTTCATGTCTCTTATCTGTACCTGACATGCAATATGCTTACCTACTGTCTGCTTCCCCTCCTATGCAATAGAAAGTCCGTATTCTCCATAGCTAAAATGATGGTTAATATACATACAGTAGGTTTCCATTAACATTTTCTGAGTGAATTAGTGAATAAATGAGCTAATGTTTTCTTATGTTATCTTGCTGAAGAAGAAGGTGAGTTTGAGAACATCACACATATCGAGCATTTACCAAACCTTGGAAAAACTCCACATCTATTTCCCTGGCCCAGTGTAGAATTAATTCTAATGATTTGTGATAATCCTCATGCTCTTATTCACAGAAGAGTCTTTTGTGGAACTTAAAAAAAAATTAAAATGTACAGGTTGCACCCCAGTGAGATACTTGCTTGGGATAAGATGTTTGTGACATTGTAAAGCAGACACAGAGTATAGTGTCAAACATAGGGTAACCTCTGCAGTCATCAAGGCACATAGACAATAAAACCACACCTTATGTAAATGCTGACCCCATCACAACGATATGTGGTGACCATGCTGCTCCAGGGCTCAGGATTTTTGTGTTTTTTGTGTGTTTTTTTTTTTTTTAAGAAAGAATTATAATTATGCCTTTGTCTGACAAAAAAAGACCTCTGTGAGCAGTAAAGAAAACCAGTCTGGGAGGACCCAAAAGAGAACACTATGTTCCGCTCAGCCTCACCCACCCAGACCCTGAGCACAATCCATCAAGCAGAAAAGATGCTTTTCCTGGTTCTCAACCCTAGAGGAGACTTAATTCACTCAGCATTGCAGTATGAATGCCATGGTAATGATTTGTGCCTTTCTAAGTCACTTCTTCCTTGGAGCATGATGTCCATTAACTCAAGCAGAATTGCAAAGCTTGGCTAGCCTACCACTCAACGTATGAAACAAAACAAAATCTTATCTGCTGAGGGCCAGTGTGTATATTTTAGCAATTCAGTTGAAATTGTTTCTTCCTTGCCGTAATCTAACCAGGATGATAACTTGATGGAAACCCAGGATGTAACCTTATCTTATGTATCTCCCTGGATATGCTTTAGGAAATCACTTTCCAAACCCATCTTTAAAAGACCCTGGCCTACATTTGGATTTAGGACAGTGCGGCAGAGTCTGCTGTGTTTTATTTTAAGGGAATAGAAACACTATCACTTCTTTCAGCCTCTGTCTCCATTTATCCCTCTTCCATTTATCCTGTCTTCTTTCCAGCTCCGTTGCCTGCAGTTCCAAGAGCTTGATTGTTATGGCGGGCTCTACTGGCCAACTTGATACAACCTAGAATCACCTGGGAAGAGAGGCTCAATGAGGGATTTTCTGGATTGGGTTGGCCTATGGGTACCCTGTGAGGGCTTTTCTTATTTGGTTTAATTGAGGTAGAAAGAGTCACTCTTTTAAGGGTGGGTCCTGGACTATGTGAATCTCCAAAGAAATCAAAATTTTTCCACTTCATGTAAGAATAGAAAAAAACTGGATGAATACTAAGCATGCATGCATTTATTTCTCTCTGCTCTTGACTATATGTGATGTGACCAGCTGTCACTGTGATTTCCTTGCAGTGACAGACTACAGTCAACAATTGTGATAATCCCTTTCTCCCTTAAGTTGCATTTTATCGGAATATTTTATTACAGCAATAGAAATGAAATTAGAACACTGGTCCCTCTATGCAGGGCAGAGGGTAGGTGCATTGTAATTATCACTGGCTAGCCATCTTCTTCCTTCTTCTCCTCTCTTACCATGCTTTCTCTCATTACATATCCACTGTGTGAGCAAAGTTACAGCCACTTCTGTGAAAGGGTCATTCTACTGGGCTGGAGATTCTAGCCCTGGTTATAGTAATGAATTTTCCAAGAACTTGCATGCCAACTCTAACCATTCCACCATACCCAGATGTGCTGGCTAGTTTTAAGTCAGCATGATACAGCTAAAGTCTTCTGAGAAGAGGGAACCCCAATTAAGAATATATGCCTCCATAAGGTCAGGCTGTTGGCAAGCATTTTCTTAATTAGTGATTGATATGGGAGGGCCCAGACCATTGTAGGTGGTGATATCCCTAAGCTAATGGCCCTGGGATCTATAAGAAACAGGCTGAGCAAGCCACAGGGAGAAAGTCAACAAGCAGCATCCCTCCATGGCCTCTGCATCAGCTCCTGCCTCCAGGTTCCTGACCTCTCTGAGTTCCTGTCCTGACTTCATTTGATAATGAATAATGATATGGACATGTAAGTCAAATAAACCCTTTACTCCCCAACTTGTTTTTAGTTGTGGTACTTCATCACAGCAATAGTAACCAATAGTAAGATACCAGACAACTTACCCAAGCCATTTGTTTTTTTTTTTTTTAATGTGTCACTGTCACATATTTCCCTAACTGGATTTTTTTTTCCTCAGGGTTAAAGAAGTAGCTCCAAGCCAAACCTAGGTCACAAGACACGGTCAAAAATAATTCCGATTTGGATCCTGGAAGTAGACCAGCCATTTTGAGCTAACCTTCAGCAGATAGTGCTTGTGTTGGCTGGTGACGATGGGTACTATGTGTTACAACTGGAAGATCAGAGACTCAGGCAGTTCCCACAGTTGACTCCATTTAGTCTTCCAAGCCTTCCTACCACATATACCAACCTCATTTTACAGGTAAGGCAGTGGGAAGGGACAAAACTTGTCTGAAACCATGCAGTGAGCCACGCCTTTGGCAACTAGGCTACCTAAGAGGTGCTCCTGCAACTATGAACTTCAAGAGATGCAAGAAGCTTCATGCTTCAAAATGACTTGGATATGCTCCTTTCCTGACATAGGCACATAGATGTATACATGTCTGTGTACAAACATCACAACATACACCTGTGAGTGTACACACACACGCACATATTTCACAACAACACATAAACAAAACTGTTTTATATACTGACTTAAATGATGCATTCTCTTCTTTAACCTGGAAGATTAAAATCAAAAGGACTCTCAAGTAAGTGGCAGTAACTTCTGAAATATATCTTCAGAAGGAGTTCTGGTATAGAACAAACACTGAATTAGGAGTCAAAAGTCTTTGAGTTCTTGCATAATTGTGCGCAAACACTGTCCCTTTGGAAATATGCCTTTGTCTGTCAGAGCCTCACTTTAGGAAACTGTAGTACTTGCCTTATCTACCCCATGAGGTTAATCAAAAAAGATAACGAAGTAAGAGGAGTTGAAGACTTCAAGAAGATTTGTGATATACCTGTCAGAAAAGAAGACAATAAATAGCTATTCACATTGAAGTTAGTGTGATTCAGATAGTAGAAATTCCTTAGTCACCAATACAAGTATTCAAGCATATCATTTAAAAAAAAAATCCTAGAAACTGGACTTAAATTTCATCCAGCTTTCTCATCTGTCTTTGCAAAAAAAACATTGTCTGATCACTAATAGGCAGTCAGACACTTGAGTGACTTTCTCAGTCATCCATATTGAAGCTCAAGCAGACTTCGAATTTCTTATGCTGCCTCCCCCTCCCCCCCTCAAGCTAAAGAGTCTTCTCTAATGCTGTCTGCTATCAATAGGAAGAGGCTCCGCCCTCTTATCTCCATCTGCTGCTAAATATTTAGACATCAGACTTCGTCCTCTGTTCCGATTCTCTGCCTTTCTGAGCGGTCCATTCTCTGCTGAATTGTCCCTTTGAGTGACACTGTATTCCCATTTCCATCTCTTCTCCCTCTTCTTCCTTCTCTTCTTCCTCTCTCTCCTCCCTTCCTTTCCCCTTTCTGTTACAGTTTGAATTTGAAATGTTGCCCACAGGATTCATAATATGAATGCTTGTTTCCTGCTGCATGGGAGACTTGTAGAGGTTTTAGGGAAGGGGGTCTCAACCTCTGGGTCGTGATGCCTTTGGGAGTCAAATGACCCTTTTACAAGAGTCACATATCAGATATCCTGAATATCAGGTATTTACATTATGATTAATAAGGGTATCAAAATTATAGTTATGAAGTAGCCATGAAAATAATTTTAATGTTGGAAGGGGGGTCATCACAACATGAGGAACTGTATTAAAAGGTCACAGCATTAGAAAGGCTGAGAAGCACTGCTTTAGGAGATAGACCTTGGTTGGCAGACCTTCAAAGGTTCTACCTAACCCTGGTTTGGCTTGCTATCTCTGCTTTCTGATCCTTCACCATTTGAAAAGTCCCTGCTACATATTTCTATTGCCATGAGCTCGGACATGCCTTTCTGTCCCTGAGGAAAACACATCTGAAAACAAGCCAAAACCAGCATTTTCTATATTAAATTGTTTCCTTGTTTCTGATATGCATTTTGGTCATAGCAATGCAAAAGCATTTCCCTTCCATGCCACAAACCCCCAAATCTACTCTGTCTGCATTTCTTATAGCTGCCTTACAAGGCTCACTTCTTCCTCTTGCCCCTAAATGTGGGCTTATTTCGAGATCCAGTACCTGGCTAGCCCTCTGCTATTTCGTGTCTTCATTGTTTGTTTCCCTCAGTCAATTTATCTGCTTCCTTGATTCCTTTGATCTCAAATTCAAGATGAAGATTCATAAATCACTGGTCTGACTCTAGTCTTTCCCCCTAATCATCATGGATTCCTGATGCTAGTGCTGAAATGTTCTGCTTTCCTTCAGACCTTTGAATCTCCAGATCCCTGATGGATATTCTTCTATACTTACTGCTTCCCTAGTACCCCAAATTTACTGTAACTAAGGTCAGATCTATTCTCTGTTTCATGGAGAGCCAGCTCCCCCTCTATTCTTCCACACAGTACCCAAGGGGCCATGCCATATCTTGGGAAACCTTGCATCCTCTCTTCGGTTTCCTTTCCTATAGAAGGAGTCACAAAGTATTTTCTTCTTACCATGTGACGCCTCTTGAAGCTTTTCATTTTACCTTTCCACAGGTTGGTGTCACCTGAATTCAAACAATTACTACTTCATGAGTTGGATACTACAATAATATCCAGACTTGCTTCTAACTAAACTGCACCCGGACCCTTAAATCACATTTCTACTATTATTGTGACCTCCCAATCATACAGTATTTATGGAACCCTACAGGGTCCATAATGGATGGCACATGGTACACAGATGGGCTTCCGAAGAAACTGCAAATGCCCTGGAATTATAATGCAATTATGACTTGAACCAGAATATTAGATGTTTGATTTCAGGGCCAGTGAGATGGTCCAGTAGGTAAAGATACTTGTGACCAAGCCTAATGATCTGAGTTCGATTCCTAGAACTCACATATTGGAAAGAAAGACTCCTGAAAGTTGTCCTCTGACCTTCACATGCACTCTGTGGCACAAGGATACACGTATACATGAATGTGTAAGTACACACACACACACACACACACTGAGTAACGAACTATAAGAAATTTGATTTGACTCCATGTGTGTCTCAGAAGAAGCATATCAAGGTTAAGACATAGTCCATCTTCTATTTGTGCTTGAACGTTGTGTGCACGCACACAAGCCCTTTGAGTTGCTTTCCTCACAATCAGTTTCCATTCAATAATTCATTTAATAGGTATAGAATACATGATATGCATAATTTTATAAATTTCACAAGCCTCTACTACTAATTATACTGAGTGTGTGTGTGTGTGTGTGTGTGTGTGTGTAGAAGAGAGAGAGGCTGTTATGGGAAATGGCAAGGAGACATTGATGTGTTTACAAAATGATAAAGATATATATAACAATATGTTTTATGGGTGTGTGGTGAGGTGTGGGGGAAGGGGTGCCTCTGTGGGCCCATGCTGAGGCATCCCTTCCCGGTGGGGGACCAGCCACACGTGGAAGGTATAGTATAGACTAGAGTTTATTCAAGGCATGGAGAGGGGAGTTAAGAGGGTAGTAGAGACAGAGAAAGGCAGAGAAAGAATAGAGAAGTAGAGGCCGGCCATGAGCATGTGGAGAGAATGGGGAAGGGAATGGAGAGACGATGGGGGGGGGCAAGAGGGCAAGAGGGCAAGAGGCAAGAGATCAAGAGAGCAAGAGGCAAGAAAGCAAGAGAGGAAGGGGCAAGCAGCCCCTTTTATAGTGGGCCAGGCCTACCTGGCTGTTGCCAGGCAACTGTGGGGCGGAGCACACCTGGATGTTGCCAGGTAACTGTGGGGTGGAGTTTAGACAGAATGCTAACAGACACCAAGGGAGAGGATATTGCCTCTGGAACAATTACTTGTTCTCTGTCTAATAAGAGAAGATAGGGAAGTAGCCAACTGACAATATGGTGCATTGAACAGTGAGCAACTGGAAACCCAGGATTTAGCTTTCACTATCTTCCCTCTATTACCAAGTAGTTAGTTATTAAATAAATCTTGCCTAATTTATAATTTGTCCAATGAAAATGAAACCAGGAATATAGACTCTTATCTACTGAAACGGACAATGTTATCAGAAGAAGCAAGAGGAGAGATTCGAACCTTCCACTCTTCCAGCACAGAAGGCCCATACTGCTGCAGAACCTACCTCTGTACCAAGTAAAGCTATAGCTGGTTGTTAGGGAAGATCTGTCTCACAGATTCCCAATGGTGTGAGACTTGGGACTTGGTTGTATTGTACAGCAAAAATCAGCTGGAAGGTTTTAGCCAGTATCAGGGAAGTTAGGAAGACTTTATGAAGCAGATTAACTTCATAGGGAGGTTTAGTGTTAATGATGATACCAAGTCTTTAGTGATTTACTACTCATTTGATTTTTATCTGGGCCAACATTTTTTTAAGTAATCATGCTCTCATCCTCTGTCATCTTCGAATCAGGGGCTGCAGAGTGCTACTAACTCTTGGTTGATGCCTTGGATGGACAGTCCTTTCCTTAAACAGGAGTGGTTGTTAGCATTTCTTCTAGGCTACACCCAACAGTTACCTAGCAACAGCCAGGAAGGAGCCTGTCTTGCTATAAAAGGACTGTTTGCTCTCTCTCTCTCTCTCTCTCTCTCTCTCTCTCTCTCTCTCTCTCTCTCATTGTATGTGTGTGTGTGTGTGTCTCTGTCCCTCCTTTCCCCCCTCTCTCTGACCCTTTTTCTCTCTAGCCTCTGTCTCTGCCTCCCTCTCTGGCCTCCCTTTCCTCTCTCCACGTGTTCCTGACAGCGCTCTCTCTCTCTCTCTCTCTCTCTCTCTCTCTCCTGCCTTCTGAACTCCCTTTCTCATACCCTCAAACTTCATTTTATTCTAGACCTGTTGTTGTCATATGGCTGGTACCTCAGAGAGGGGGATACCTCAACATGGGCCTGCTAAGACACCCCCTGCCACTGCATCATGCCACTGCATTACAAAACATCAATGGCTGCAGTCTGGCACACCATCTTTTTCCTTTTCTGTTCCCAATAGCTCCATGTTCTCTCCGTGGATAATTTCCACTGTTAATGAGAGACAAGGAGTCCTTCCTCAGTCTGATCCTCCGTGGTTTCCGGCTTGCCTCACATCCAGTCCCAGACCGAATCTAGTCTTCTCTTGCTTTTGTTTTCACCTCCAGATGACCCAGTTTCCTTCACACCTCACTGCAGAAAGGAGTCAGAATGTTTGTAAAGAACCCAGCCAGCGGCTAACTCAGCCAGATCAGCTACAGCAGCTGCAAAGTTCCAAGATTCCCATTGTTTCTTACAGGTTCCTTCTGAGCCCAGAGGAGATGCCAGCTTCTGAGAAAGGACACACATAATATTACAATTACAAAAGCAAAAAGAAATGTTATCCTCATGTCTGCAGCTTCTCTTTTCTCCAGATTGAAATGCCCTTTATCCTCTTCCCAGAGTCTGGGTTTCTCTACCTCATTTGCATCTGCTGCCTGAGCAGAAGATTCCTTTGCTTACTTCAGGCTTCCTGGCTCTTCTCCCATCCCTACCAGGGGAGGTCAGGAATAAAGTGGCACCTCCTCAGAGTTCCATCTGCCCTTGCTACAGGGCCTCTTTGCCACTCTTGATTTTCTACTACCTGCTTGCTTCTCTCTTTCGGCCTACCTACAGCCTGAAACTCGCCTTCTGGGCTGGAAGGCTGGAGCAGGGAAAATTAACATGGAGAAGCAGATGTCTCAACTGTGGGGTGTTTATAAATAAAGTTCAGAGGTAAAATAGCTTGCTGGAGGCTAGTGAGATTGTTTTTTTTAACACAAGAGGCCATGGTGGCATTAGTTTCCTCAGAAGCAAGCCCATCCATGTTCAGCACCAGAAATGACAAACTGTAAAGGATTCTGGGCATGCGCATATATTCTTCTTGTCAAGCAATGAAACACACTATGGACATTTCAAAGTTCTCTCCATGTACAAACACACACAGGCTCTTCTACCTCATGCCCCAAAACACATCAGACTTAGGACAGAGAATGACATAGACAGACATAAGTACTACTTCCTGTTTTCCTAGACTGAGGCAGGGGAAGGACAAGAATTTCCAGTTGTCATGAGAGACTCTGGTTTACTTTTGGAGGAGGTGAAAGACTTCAGGGATTTGTGAAGGCCGCAGCTCTCAAAGCATAAAGGTTTTAACCTGGGATCCAAGTTTTGAGGAAAGACTTTGAAGGTCTATGAATTGAAATGGGAAAGACGATCCACATTTTTTGTTCATACTAATTTCTGAGTAACACTTAGTAGTTTCTGTTTATGGATATTTCTAGCACCTATGTCCTTGTCACCAATAAAGTCACAGATTCATTTATATCACATCGGGATTTGCAATAGCTCAATATATCATCTTTATTCATGTTTGCTTAAAAATTACAAAAGGTATATTCATTCTGTTACTATAGTTCATTAGATATAGCAAAATAAATTATTGTATTGCAAATGCATTAGCTAAATTTCACAAACAGTCATTGATTTTTAACCCTGTGTATTTGGGTGCATTTCAAAACACTCTTTTGAGAGGGAATTCATTAGCCTTGCTAGACTGCTGTGTATAACACACACACACACACACACACACACACACACACACACTGGAGTAGCAATGCCAGAAGTCCATAATGAGTACACACTCAGCTTATTTTCTATAACAGCACAGTCTCACTAACAAAGTTATCATTAACCCTGCTTAATAATGAAAGGGGAAACTGAGGCCCAAAGGAGAATTTGATTTAGAGGGCAGGAGTCTCTCTATCACCTAAGATGATGTATGTGAACACACACACAGATACACATATGCTTTTATGATTCCCAAACAGCCAGTTGAAAATGCAATTAGCATGGACACTACTGGCCATCAAAGGAAACTAATTAGTAATCTGTGTCTGCTATGGCACAAGAACTGGCTGGCACTATGAAAAAGGTCAAGCTAGCAGATGTGTTTTAACTATATTTGCAAGTGTATGGTCCTCTCTAACACCCCCACCTCCCACCTAACCCCGAAGAGACTGAGTAAGTAGGTCAAGAGTTTCCTGCCATGGGACACAAGGTAAATTGGCTTGTCCTTCAGCAGTATGAAGGTATAGGTTTTTCTCTTGGCTCTGCTGGGGCTCTCAGCTTCAGGTCTAGACCTTTGAAGATCCCTCCCCGGCCCACTGCAGATACTAATCTCATTTTTCCTCACCTAACGGCTTCAGGTCTAAATTATTCATAAAGAGAAGGAAAGAGAAAGAATGAAAGAAAAAAAGAAGGGAAGAGAAAAGAATATTGCCCTGGGTGCTGGGGAGAAGACAGAAGAGTCTCTGTATTTATAGAATTAAGGACTAACAAGAGGCAAATGATAATTCAGATAATGGATTCACTCCTGACAATGACAGCGAAGGCCATGAAAAAGGAATTCAGGACAGAGGTCCCTTACCTAATCCAGAGCATAAGCAAAGATTTCTCTTAGGAAACGATGTTTGCGAACTCATCTTTTGTGATATTTATGGTTTTAATATCCTGCTGGCGTGTGACCATCCTTTCATTACGATATGAAATACAAGTTAGACCTCACCTCTGCCGTCTCTTCTCAAGCCAAAGAGTGTTATCCCTACCTTTTCAAGCCAAGATTAGGCAGCTGGGAAGTAAGAGCCAATGGCAAAGGTGTAGCTGACAGACAGCCCCAAACAGCTTGAGCTGCTACTGGTCTATGTTGCCACAACTGAACTGAATGAAATTGGAAAGTGTAGCCTGCCGGCCTCAGGTGATCAAATCCATTTCCTGTGGGGCAGCTTGCCTCAGAGACCGGGCTGTGGGTGGGGGTGAGGACACAGGCCTTTGACTCATGTGGCATTCAGGCAGCCTCCTGTGAATCCTATCAATCAAACTTTACAGGCCAGTGTCCCATTTGTGCATGCTGCACAGCATAAATCCCATGTCTTTTCAAGTAGAAGCATAACAGTCACAGTTATGATGAGAGATAGTCGCGGTGTGGGGCTGCCTGGAGCTGTGACCAACCCGAGAACGGAACTGTCTCCTTCCCTGGGAGACAAAGATTCACTCTGTTAGGGTTGAAAATTCCTTCTTGAGAGCAAAATTGCAGGGCATTCAAGAAAGACTCCTGCTGATAAATTATTCTGTGATTTTTTTAAATCCTTCTTTCTCTCCTCTCTGCCATCTTTTGACATCATTGATAGTGGGTGCTAAGCAACTGGGAAAAGGAAGAAAGAAGAACAAAGACATTATTAAATGGAATAGAAAATAATAAATTGAGTTTTGTATGGTGTCTCTAATAAATAAGCACAAAAACTACACTGGGAATAAAGCCTCTTACTCATCTTAAGATATCTCCCTAAAGTGTCTGCTTTGTTGATGGACATACATATCTCATGACTTTGAGAAAAATAATATACCTACCACATGAGAAATAGCTTTATTCTGGGAACTTGTGACCCTAGCATCTTATTTATTGTGTTACTAAGTACATTGCAGGGGTTTCGCTATTCTCTAGAGAAATTACTATTTAGTGGTCATTTATAAAACAGATTTTCTTTTGCTAGTGCAGGCACAACTTATATCAGTAATCACAACAACTTAACACCCACAATGACCTTCATGACACTTAGAATTTACCTGCTATTGTTTTCATAACACAAAGAAAACAGATTTTTTTTGTTTATATTAATGGAGTTTGATTTAGTAGCTACTAAAAAGGAAAAAAAGAAAATGACAGTCTTCATTGTTGATCTTTTCTATCCCTTTCTAAGTTGTACCATATGAAAAAAACTTAGTGTAATGACAAAATGGCTTTGTCTCTTTCAAAAATTCAGATTTAACATATTATTGGTTGTTTTATTTGACTCTTACAAGCAGTCATTTAATTTAGCTTTATTACTATTGCCTCTTAATGGTGAGAAGTTTCAAACACTTTCGTGATTCTAATCACTGCAAAATTTATCCATGTCCACCATTCTTCAGTATTTTTCTCATTTATCCCTCTTTCTATCTTTGTTTTGCTTGGATTTTTCAGCTGAAATAGTGAAGTAAACAGTTCTAATTTATAGTTTGCGCTACTATAACAAAACACCTTATACTAGGTAATTTATAAGCAATAGAAATGCATTGTTTGTACTGCTGGAGGCTAAAGAATACAAGCCATGTTTTACATACAAGTGACTGAGAAGCTGCTAAAGATCTCATAAAGGTCCTCCTGGACTTCCACCTTGTAGAAGGGCAAGAGTCTTGCTGGGACCGCTTTCCAAAACCCTCAGGAATTAATCATGCCTCAAAATGCCCAACCTCAAATAGCTTTACCATGGTGATTACATTATAACATGCTAATTTAAGAAGGACATGGATATTCAGGCCCGAGCAGCATTCTATAGGGTACTGGGGCTTCATAAGCTGTTGATCCATACTAATTAAGAGGGGTTACCTGTGTTAGAGAGATGGGTTAGCCATGAGAATACTACTGCCTGTTCTTGCAGAGGACCCAGGTTTGATTCCTAGCACTTACATGGCATTTCACAACTGTCTGTAACTTCAGGCCAGAGGGGATCTGACACCCTCTTCTGGCCTCTGGGGATACTGGGCATATACATCATGGACAGACATACATGAAATATAAAGAACATACCAAAATACATAGACTAAAATTAATACTAACAATAACTATAAAAGTAAAAAGGGTTCCAGTATGAAATAAAATCAAACATTTCAAAGTGTATGTCCCAGGAAAGCTACAAAGCTACTTGTTTGATAATTACTATGAAAATCTTCTTCCGAAGACACCTTATAGAGCTGTCACTCCGCATTCCCAATGCTTCTTTAATCACCAACTTCCCCCTTGGGAATCCTCAAAATAGGACTTTGGAAATCTTGCAGGAAACAATGGCTGTGTCTACATGAAAACAAGCATATTGTTTTGCTGAACATAGCCTGATTCATCCAAACTAGTATTTAGTCATGCATTTTTAACTGGTTGTTTGCAAAATAATTGCACATTTGACTTAGTTCCTTGGCTCTTTTGTTACTTCTTTAACAAAAACAGGTTTTTGCGTAGATTAATTAGCACTGACTGCCCCTAAACAAAGTTAAAGATCCAATAAAAATCATTTATCTGGTATATACTTGATTTCTAAAAACTTGCCTTTTGTTTCACAGTTAGAAATTTCAAGGCAGAAGGCCAGGTCTGGAAAATTAGAGAGCTTAAAGAACCTTTTGATTGACAGACGAAAGAACTGTGTCTTAAGATGTGTGGCCAGTTAGTATCTGGTAAGACCAAGAAATTAGTTCCTCCCTCTATGCTCCTCAGTCCCTACTGTTTTGCCTTCTAGTTTACCAATTAGCCAGTTTTACCTATACTTAAATCAATATCGGCAATACAAGCCCATCAAGGACACGGAGAGATATCTAGGTATAGATATTCTATTGGTAACCAGAGCTGCTTTTGTTGAGCCCTGTAGGTTTAGAAGGTGTGATAAAATGAGGGCCAGCTTTCTTAAGGAAATTTAGCATCACAGTGTGAAGTCCTAGCATCTCACATACGCACTTATTTCTTCACTGGGGTCTTGTAATTAATTCTAATTAAGAACAACATTAAGTATTGTTTTCCAATTAGCCCACAAACAGTTTTCGACCCATGGAAGAGTGGGTGTTTGTTCTTTGCTGCAGACATTAATATTATTAAACACTGACAAGAAGACAGCATTCACTGCCTGTATCCGCTAGCAGCTATAAAATTACTTTCTACAGAAAAGATATAGAAGCATCCCATTTTTCTCGGATTAAGCACTTGTGGTCAGAGGCCAAGAAGCAGATAGAAATTATCAACATGCACCTATACCTCGCCTCCTCTCTCCCCTCTCTCCAACCCAGGCCTCTCCTTGCCATTGACCTAACCACACTTCCCTAGACAGTGATGCTTTCCCAAGTCAAATGCTACACCTGTGGCTAATTCTGAGGCAGCACAAGGAAGACTGCCACATTAGAAGCAATTGGCTGTTTGCAGGAAGCACAATGATCTGTAGTCACATCTCATTAGGGGAGCCTGGGCCCCGTTGTGCACAAGTGAAGTAAATGCTGCCAATGTAATTTGTTTATACGCCTAATACTCTTCCTTATAATTAACATCTGAAATTCGAAAACAAAACAAGAGCACTTTGTACGCATCTGGGATCTGTTGAGCACTTTCAGGGAGCCTGGAATATTTATTTATTATTATTTTTTTTTTAAAAAAGCAGTACTTACTCCTGCCTTGTCCTTTTCCACAACAAATAACAGACAATCAACTGGGACAGAAATGCAGTGTGGGGAGGGGAAGGCGGAGTAGCTGAAAGCCCGCATTGCCCTCCAACCCACTGAAGGGTTTAGCTGTTTTTGTCTTCTCAAGCTTAAAGCACGTATGCAAATGGTTCTGCAGAGGATGAGAGAAATCAGTCACAACTCAGCTGCTTCTTGTCCAAGGCCAACTTCTCAAGGCCCAAACAGTCCTAAAGGTGCAGAGAAGAAATGTGCTGTGATGGCAGTTTGACACCAACTGTTCTAGAAGGAAGACTCATGTATTGCTATGTCATGCCAATGACAAAGACTCTACAGTGTGTGGGGGACTGTGTTGCTTTTGACCCCAACCAAGACCCTTGGGGGCAGGGTGGGTAAGAATGACACAGACTCTGGGAGTCAGGCAAGTGACAAAAGCAACCTCGTTTATTGTAGGAACTGAGCAAACTTTTATACGTCCTTCACAGCATTTCATTGGCTCTCAAGTACCCAGATGTGGTGCTGTCTCTTTCTCTTAGCTCACTCCAACGCCTGATCTAGCATCAGCCATCTTTAGCCATGAGGGTAGATTCTAGGTTGGCTCCGGGAGGAAGTATCAGTGGTGCATGTGCCCGCATTGCAGCTGGGCCTGCTTGGCTAAGTTCCTCCTACAGGACTGGGCTGAAAGGGTCTGGTACTGGCCATTGATTTTAGAACTTACACACATATGACAAGCTGCATGAGATAAGTCCACCATGGGTATGCCAAGCTGCAGTCTTGGTTACAAGCATCAGGAACTGGTTCTAGAAAACTCAAACAAAAAAAAAATTGTTGGTAGGCTTTTGATTAACTGATAGACTTGCTAAAAAAAAAAGCAAGAGGATGAAATGAGCAAAGGAAGTTTCAGGCCACCAACACACATAAGATCATATTGCAGCATCAGCTTGCTTATCATTACTACCTCCAAATGCGACCCCTGAATATTGCCAATGCCATTAGATTGGCTATGGTTAAATAATAGATACCATTCACCTCCTTATCCTTCATCAAAATCCACTCAGAAGCATTCAGAAGGAGGATCAAGTATATAGAGGCTAAACTACAGCACTTGTCTTGTAGCACTGACCAGCACTGGGCATTATATTGATCATCCATTCATTTAAAGACTGTATGTTCAACTTTGAAGGAGCCAGTGATATATTGGAAGATATGAAGTCACAGATAGTGGTCTTTGTAAAAATGGTTTACGTGGATGGGTTTTTGGTGCATGTCTGTCAGTCTATCGTGTGTATACAGTGCCTGAGGAAGCCAGAAGAAGGCTTTGGATTGCCTGAAACTGGAGTTACAAAGAATTGAGAGTCAACATCTGGGTTCTGAGAATGTATCATGGGTCCTTCGGAAGAGCAACCAGAGTTCTTAACTGCTAAGCCATCTCTGCAGTCTCAGTGTAGATCTTTTCAATGTTCCTTGATAGCCATACCATATGATCTTTGACTAACTTGTGACTAATATATTCTCATTACCCTCCTTGTTTTTTCTTCTTTCTTTTACTTAAAGATTTATTTTATTTATTTATGTATGTGTCTATGTGTCTGTAAGAGTGTGTGTACACATGTGCAGGTATGCACACTCATACATATCTATGACCCAGGGGAGGTCAGAAGAAAGCATGAGATACTCTATGAACTGGAGTTATAGGAATTTGCAGGGTGTCTGACTTGTTACATTGATGCTGGGATGCAAACTCTGATCCTCATGATCACACTGAACCTACTTGTCAGCCTTTCCACTCTATTATTTATAACAATGTTAATAATTGCTTAGTAATCAATCATAAAGCTTGTTGTATGATTCCACCTTCATTCTTTGTTCAGTTACCACAGAAATCTACGAATGAGGTCTGATGGCTCCCATTTTCAGCTAAGGGACTTAAGGTTATAAAATTAACATGGCCATTTGGGAGCACTCTTCTGTAAAGAAGACTGTTTCTCCTCTCAATATTTTTCAGTTGCCTGTAGTCCTTTGTGTATGATCGTCTCTGAACACTTACATACAAGTACTACTATACAAACTTAGCAGGTTAGGAGTATATATGTGTAAACATATACATATATGTATGTAATAACAATTAATGAAATAAGTGGCCACGAGTTGAAAGAGAGCTCCTTGGTGTTTATGGAAAGGTTCAGAGGGAGAAAAGGGAAGGGGAAGATGGTGGACTTACATGATAATCTCAAAAAATAAAGAAGCATGGTGTAAACAATCCCTTTTAACAACAACAAAAAAAGTACAGACACTAATAAGGTAATGATCCTTATATAACATGTCAATTTAAAAATACATGATGAGAGCGTTCCAGTTGGTAAGGTGCTTGTAGACCATGCATGATGACTTCAGTTCAGGTTCCTAGCATGTCTGTAAAAAAAAAATAATAAGCACAGGGCCACATACCTGTAATCCCAGTACTAGGTAGGCAAGAACAGAAGGACTACACACACACACACACACACACACACACACACACGCACAGAGGAACATTCACAAAGATAAACATGTGTACACATGTGAACATCACATATACACATATATACATGCAGTATGCATACACAGGGGAAAGTATGTAATGGCAAAGATGATGCTAATTCAGTATAAATTAAAACCGTTTTTGTGTGTTTCAGTAGTCCACAAACATATCTGTACAGTGTTTTAGCAATTCCAACAGGATCTACACACATTTGAAAACATAAGTGAATGATATTACTTATCTGTCACAGTATCATGTTTCAGCCGATCAGCTATGGTGCAGGCTTCAGGACTTCGACATAAGCTCTAAGTTATGAATGGTTATACTAAACCCTATCATTTTCAGACTCTGGTGGGATGCACAAAATGAATGTTAAATGATGTAAGGTCAGAAAGAAAGGAGGGGAAAGGGAGAACAAAAGTGATGTAAAGAGCAGACAGGACAGGGCAGGTATAATCAGGAGAATTAGCAGCAGAAGTCAGGCCAACCTGAAGGTTCACATGAACAGATCCCCCACGGTCAAAGGTCAAGCATGAAACACAATGATGGCTAGGGTAACAGGATGGCTTCACAAGTACTGGAAGAGGAACTAAAGCAGGAATCTACAATTTTAGAAGAAAACTGAGGACCAAAGAGATGGGAGTCTAGGGACAGTGCATAAATAATTGGGCAAGAACAGAGGCACAAACAGATAGGAAAGCACTAAACACCAAAACCACTGTCTGCCGCCAAAAGCAGAGAATCTCTGGCCTTCTAATAAGGGGTTCATCAGGCTCAGAGCTCCAGATAGCCTGAGCTGGCCCCTGAAAAACTGGAACTCCTATACCATGTGCCCTGGGATTCTTGTTCTCTGAGATCTCCACAGACATACTGTTCAGGGAGATTCTGTGGTCAATTTTTATTTTCTCTTGGAGTTTCCTATATAAGGAGGTGAGAGGTCTTTGCAAACGTGGAAGCAGAGATATCTGCTCATCTTCCTAGAACTCAGAGGTTTCCTAAATGTCCTTGACCTTGACACCCCGTTTGTCAGACTGCCCAGTATTGTCTCAGGGAGCATCAAGATTGGAACACAGTCACTATGGAAACACTTTCAATGCCACCATCCTAGGCCAGTGTTTGCTCTTCTTCCATGGAGCCTTGTGCTGGAAGCTCTCTTGCTTTCCTCTCAGCCTTCTGATCCGTGTGCTAATTAGGTTTCCACACATTCACATCATGTCATAGGCAAGGGAATTACTTGCAAGGCTATTACATCCATCATCTCATCTGGAACATTTTCCTTGGCTCCTCCTTAAGAACATCACCTCCATTAACCCAACCCCAGCTTCCTGCCACAGTTCCAGGATGAAGGTGAAGAGTGTACTTTGCACCAGACTGGTTGGGTTTAGACTCTGTCTCTGCCAATTACTAGCTATGAGACCTCAACAACTCACTTATCAATAGTGTATTTCTATCAACCCACCTGAAAGGGTCTTGTAAGGACTTAATGATAGCCTCCTAACTGTTTTTTTTTTTTAAATAAAAGGAACATCAACTACTTCTCCTCACTCTCATGCTTTCCAGTCTTGATCACTTTCTCTACTCCTTCCTTAGACCACACACAATTCAGAAGCAAAGGTTATGCCCTTTAGATTTGTGTTTCTTGTGTTCCCTACTACAGTACCTGGCACTTGCTCACTATGTCATTATGTTAGTGAACATTTTTCTATGATGTTGAAAGAAACCAAATGGAGACCAAAAACTAGATATTTGACATTTTGCAAATTCTAGCCAATTGAGAGAAACCAGATAATGACATTTTTAATTGACGGGTGTATGAGGTAATAATATAAAGGTCCACATGTGAGGTCAGTTCTATCACTAGGAAACCAATGGTAATGCCCCAGGCTCCCAACCCTTTTGCCTTTTTTAAAAAAAGATTTATATATTTTATGTATACAAGTACACTGTCTTCAGACACACCAGAAGAGGGCATCGGATCCCATTACAGATGGTTGTGAGCCACCATGTGGTTGCTAGGAATTGAACTCAAGGACCTCTGAAAGAGCAGTCAGTGCTCTTAACTTCTGAGTCATCTCTCCGGCCCCCTTTTTGTCTTTCGGAGACAGGGTTTCTGTCTGTATACCTGGCTATCCTGGAACTAGATCTGTAGAGCAGGCTGGCCATGAACACAGAGATCTGCCTGCCTCTTCCTCCTGAGTGCTGAGGTTAAAGGCATATGCCACCACCACCCAGTGGTAATGCCTTTTATAGAAGGCATTACCTTTAATACATCTTCTCTTACATAAACTTTTTAACTTATTTTTCTTTGAGACATGGTTTAATTATGTAGCTTTGGCTGTTGTGAAACTCACTGTGTAGACTAGACTGGGCTCAACCTCAGAGAGATCTGCCTGCTTCTGCTGGTATTAAGGTATGTACCACCATACCTGGTTTTCAACATCTTTTAATGGGTAATCAAGTTTCCTTTTTTTGGTAAAAAATTTCAATCTCTTTACAAAGGGAAAAAATAAAACCCTACACTCACTTATTAAATGTTTGGTTTTCAATGATAAAATCTCTTTCTAAGATCCTGTAGAAATCGTAGCAGAGTGGAGTCTGGCTACAGGATCTGTTAGAAATTGGTCTCTGCAGTTCAACTTTCTACTGCTCTGTTCTGGGTCAAGTGTTTCTCAATTGGGTGGGAGTTCTAGAATACCTAGACTTTCATCTGCCTTCTTAGTTTGGGGAAAGACAGCTATTATGATTCCTGATCCTGGCTTTTTAACAGAAACGATTGTCAGAAATGCCCCTACTCTGCCCCGTTCCACTCTCAGGCCCCAGCCACTAAAGCAGTATCATTTAATGATTCTCACTGTGGAGGGAATAAATATAAAAGGCAGAGAAAATAGGAGAAGTGGGAAGATCTCCAGGAGTCACAGCCCTGTTACTGTGTGCTTCTAAGTCTAGACTCAGATACAGCTGCAGACCTAAAGAAATGTCTTCCTCACAATTTCAGCAAGAGTCTCTTAAGGTAACCAGGTTCGACAAACCCTTCAACAGTCATTTCCAGGCTGCAAAGCATTTTTACAGCTCTTCACTTACCTATTTTGTCTTGTAGTGATACACCTTTCTTGTACTGTCCTTGCCTGAATTTCAGCTATGATGGTGGGATTGGACAAAGATGCAAAGACAAGTATCAAATATCAAAGAAAATACCAAGTTTGGAGTATGTTCATATATGGGACACAGTTTGTTCTTTGTGGCATAGTGCAGCTTTAAATCTACCGTGGTTACAACTGTCTCAACAAAACTTGTAAGTGTGCGCATGTGTATGTGCTTCAGTTTTGTTATTGGGAGGTGGTTTCTAATCTTGTATTTTTGTTTCTGGTCTAGTTCAACCCCTCCAGAATGGCTCCCTCTGCGGTTTGTTTGATTTTTGGTTTTGCTTTTGTTACTTTGGCGGAAAGGGGATGTTTGTTTTTGTATGTCTGTTTGGTTTTTGCCTTGAAATGGACTTGGCTGTTATTTCTAAACAAGTCTCTCTAGCAACCTACCTGCCGTCTTCCCTGCTCTCAAGGCTGTGGACATTTGCTTCCATCCCCAGATGAGGACAAGGGCACTTTAAGTAACTAGCCATTGCTGCTGCCTGAGTGGCTCTGGAAAAGGTAAGAGGGCTTGAATCGTCTGAATCATTCCAGGTCTCTGGCCTGGGCTGTAGCAGATGATCCTTCATCTGCAGAACCTTTTTTCTTTAATCAACACACACACACACACACACACACACACACACACACACACACACAATTGTGTGCACAGGTGTACACAAAGATTACCATAAAATAATTGTGTTGTCTTTCTCCCAACAAAAGCCACTCTGCTACCCACCCAGCTCCTAGCCTCATCCTCTGACTACTTTTATGCCAATCCGGCAGGCTAAAATATGGCCCCAGAAAATTAGCCCATGTATAAGTACATGTGCGAGCACACTGATTTAGGATTTTTTTTCCCTTCTCTTGTTCAATCTGACAATGTGTCTAAACAGGCTTCTTCCTCAACCTGACAGCTCCTGGACTAGCAATGTACAACAGGCCATTAAAACACAGGGTTCCTAATATGACAAGAACAAAGTACATACAAAGGAGGAAGATTGAAAGAGAAAGGGAGGAACAAAAGATGTAGGAGGTGAACGGGGTGAGGCTTGAGCACTCACTTTTGGGGGGGGGGGTTTCGAGACAGGATTTCTCTGTGTAGCCCTGGCTATCATGGAACTCACTCTGTAGACCAGGCTGGCCTTGAGCTCAGAAATCCACCTGCCTCTGCCTCCTGAGTGCTGGGATTAAAGGCAGGCGCCACCACTGCCTGGCTGCACTCACCCTTTCATTGTGCTTTCAGACTACACAAGCTGGAGTCTCTGCACCAGTCCTTGAGAGAGAATGTTATCAAGTTTGTGAGGATTGAGCCCACATAGGGACAGGTGGGATGAGGCAGGAGTTGGCAGGGAGCCTCAGTGCCATCTGGACAAAAATCTCATAGGTGGGCTCAGTAACACTGAGTTTGAAATGGCTAGCCCAGAAGAGGATTTTGTAGCACTCTGGACTCTGAAATAGCTGGCCCTTTATCCCTGTCCCTCTCCCTTTCATCAGGATTGGCAAGCGTGTCTTTAGGCCTAAGTTGGCTCCCTGTGGCTTAGGTAAGCCCTGAGAGAGTAAACACTGCTTTCCAGTCTTTCCTTGGAAGGAATCTGAGGGTGCTACTAGTGTCTAGCGCAGCGCGGAGATACTCTCTATTGCCAACACGATCACAGCCCAAACTGAACCTCTGTTATCTCCCAGTCCCCAAGCAAGTTAGGAATCTCCACTGACCTCAAAATAACAGAAGCTCCTTTTGATTGAACATAAATTCATGCCATGCTATGAACTCTACCTCTTTCATCACATTTGACCTTTATAACAACATAAGAAGCAGGCATTTATTCTTCTGAATCCCATTTCATAGACAACGAAATCCAGACCAAGAAAGAAAAAAGCCATATAGCTGGTAAATGGCAGTGTTGGCTTGTGAAATTGCATCTGTCTGATTCCAAAGTCCACTCATTTAACTAGGACACCATACTAAATAAAAGAGGTACAAGTCTTAGGCCCTTCTACAATTCTTCTATAACCTCTATCCACAGGTTCTTATAGAAAACACTTCTGTTAGGACTAGGAAGGCTCACAAAAGAGCCTATTCATTGGCCTGGAGGAAAAGCAGTCCTGTGGTCTTGGGGATAGTTGCCTGTCTCTGGCTGCTGGGCCTACTGTTTTATTTAGCATACACTATGCTTACCTCCCTCTGTAATCCCAGTAAAGCATATATTAGAGATTTGTTGGGGCTGCACTAGCACATAGGAGAATAGAGAAATAGAAACAGGCCGGGGGAGAAGTTGGCCAGCAATGTCCTTCCATCAAAGGCCTGAGATGACCCCAGAGGGAACACTAAAGCTAAAGTGGCTAGTCAGAGTTGTTTTGAGTTGAGGTTTGGAGCTATAGCTTTTACATGTTGTACCAGAAGGTCACTGGGGACGCAGTATTCCCAAGAACTGGGCATGCCGTTAGGCTAGGGAGCTCTCTGCAGGCTTAGCAAACAGAAAAAGAAAATTAAACTGAGAACTGTCCGTTGGCAATATTTCCAAACTTGAGAAATGGATGCTTTGTCCTTCAATTTTTTTTTTTGTTTGTTTTTTGTTTTTTTTGGTTTTTGGTTTTTTCGAGGCAGGGTTTCTCTGTGTAGCCCTGGCTGTCCTGGAACTCTGTAGACCAGGCTGGCCTCGAACTCAGAAATCCGCCTGCCTCTGCCTCCCGAGTGCTGGGATTAAAGGCATGTGCCACCACTGCCCGGCTGTCCTTCAATTTTTAAAATCCATTCTTTTGTTGTTGCTGCTGCCACTGCCGCTGCTGCTGGTGGTGGTGGTGGTGGTGTTTGTCTTTTGTTTTTTTCAGACAGGGTTTCTGTGTATCCCTGAGTGTCCTAGGACTTGCTTTGTAGACAGGCTAACCTAGAACTCACATAGATCCGACTGCCTCTGTCTCCCAAGTGATGGGATTAAAGGTGAGCACCACCATGCTCGGCTTTTGCTTCACCCTTTTAAGGAGATCCATGTGGGCACTCACAGCATCCGTCACAACTAGTGTGTCTTGGGGCGTTTGGTTTGTTTCCTTGTTCGTTTTACTTTTCAGTTCATTCATTTAAAAACAAATCAGCATTGAATATCTCCTGTGTGCCAAGCATTGTCCAGCTAGACCCAACAAGCTTCGTGCTACACAACTACAACAAAATGTTCCTTAAAGGCAACCATGAGAGAAGAAAGGGAGATCGTAAGTGGAGAAGAGAGAAGTGAGGGTGACACATGTGATGTCAATGCAGAGTGGGGACTGTTAGGAGGAGACAGAGACTGGCAAGTGGTAGGCAGAGGAGGATGGAGGGGGGAGGGAAGGAGCATCAACAAGGATTGCTGAAAATGCTGCTGACTTAAAAAATACTACTAAAGAAGAGGAGTTCTGACTTCATCTAAATACAATATTAGTGTTGTCAAGTAGCGTTTTACATAGATACCAAAACAATTTGGGGGGGTGTATTTTTTTTTTAATTTTGTGCAACTGGTGATTGAACACTGGGCCTTACATCATCATTCAGTTACATTGCTGGCCTTGACTATTTCTTTAACATAGCTGTATTAAATTTTACCTGGTCTGAGGAAGGACTATTTCAGACCTGCCAATACATATTACCTAACTTCCATTCCAACAGAGTTTGTTTGTTTGTTTGTTTGTTTGTTTTTAATTTCAAGAGAGGTGGCAAATGTCTTTAATCCCAGCACCCAGGAACACTGTGAGTTCAAGTTTAACCTAATCTCTGTAGAGAGTTCCAGTTGAGCCAGGAACTGTAGGAATCCTATCTGAAAATTGTAAAAGTGCGTTTCTCTAGTTTTTAGAATACAGAAAGAAAAACCAATTTGTCCCTGGGTTAGCAGATTAGTATGCTGAATTAAAATTGGGTATAAATCAGCCTCAAAACAGTTTTCATATGGAGTCTCAAAAGTCACTGTAAATAATTGTGCTTAATTTTTCATCTTTTTATTGACAGCAATAACAGCATCAGTGTCAAGGGATTAACTTTTACCAAACACCTATCTTAGTAACCTGTTTCTTATTTAAGAACGCATTGTTTGAATGGTTGGAACAATGACTCCTAGACATAGAAAAGATAGCAGTACAGCTGAAATAGGTCCCCTGAACACTGAAATTTAATTACTTAATAATTTCTTTCTTTTAAAGTCAGGGTTTTAAGCATTTGGTTTTTTTCAAACATGTTGTTTTCTGGGGGTGGGAAAGCATACTCTGTGTGTGTGTGTGTGTGTATGCGTGTGTGTGTGTTTGTGCACATGTGTGCACGTCGTGTGTGTGTGTGTGTGTGTGTGTGTGTGTATGTGTGTGTAACTCAAAGGACAGCTTTCTACAGTCAGTTCTCTCCTTCTACCAAGTGAGGTCTTCTACTATGTGATGTCCCAACTCTGGGCACCAGGCTTGGCAGCAAAAGCTCTTACCTGCCAAGTCACCTCAGCAGCACTCTCCAGTAAATTTCTTTTGTGACAATCTGTGGAACCCTGATATAAATGATCAAAATGGCGGCAAACTTTCAAACCCTGGCTGTCAGGACACACAGATGATGGAACCCTTTCCTGCTCTTTAATAACATCCCTTCCTTCAACAAGGAAAAGGGTCATGAGAAAGCCACCAGCAAGAGCTCTGATTTATTAGTAGAAAATTATAGCTTGATATTTGCATTTTGAAAGTGTTTTTCCCACTCTCTGCAAATATAAACCATGGCTTTAGCTTCTAAAATTTTCATTCTCATTTCCTCATGCACTAGCCTGATATTCCACTTCACCATCAGGACAAGCAAAGAGCTATTTAGTCCAATTCAAGATATTGGTTGGAACTAAAGTTTTAATGGGCATTTCTGAATTACACTGGTGCTTCTCTGAGTTAGTGTCTATAAATCAGGCATGTTTGAAGTCTGATCAGTGCTTGCCTTGTTTAGGTCTGTGAGACACGTTCAATTCACAGTGGGTTTCCTATGCACCAAATGACAGAATTCTGAAATTACTAGAATACTGGACATGATCAGACTATAAAAAGTTGATCTTTCAAATACCAGGCATTGTGAACTAGGAGCACGTCTCACTGTCATTACTCAACTGTGGGTGGGTAAAGTGATTTTCTCAAAAAGACCATGTTAGCCATGGTGAGGCAGAACTTAGTGCTATAAGGATAATGTTGACTTTGAACAATGAGCAATGCACTTAGAGAAATACCTAAAGATCATTAACTATTGGGCTGGAAATAATCATGATGGCCCAGATGTCAGAATATACTGGAAATATCCATTCTTTTCCATTCTTTAGATAAATCCTTGCTTGCCAGAAAGATATGTTTATGAAAGAAGCATGGTCCACAGACTTCTTTATGCTTTTTCAGGATCCCTCAGGAAAATTCTTGGTACAGATCTGCAGCTTTCTACCATTACAACAAAGTAAGTTGTTTAACAAAAGTTTAATAAATTTAATAGCAATAACCACAAGTGCTCCCAACAGAAGCAATTTCATTAATATTCCCATGTAGTCTTAAACACAGGAAGTAACTGCCCAGCTATGGCAAGTTAGGATTTCTACTTCAAGAACATCAATCAATAAAGATTTAATAACACCTTCAATATCTTTTAGGCTTCTTAGTATATTTAACATATAGTTAAGCCTCAAACTACTCTATGAGTCATGTTTCATATGCCTATTTTATTAATAAGGAAACTAAGGCTGATCCAAGTTAAGCCAGAGTCCCAAATATTCAGTAACGCATTTCACTTCTGCAAAACTGGGAGCAGTTTTACTGATGAGTTCTTACATGGAGAACAAGTAGAAGAGTAAGACACACGTGTAAAGAACAAGCCTGGAAACCTTAGAGAACTTAAAATACTGCCAAGATTTTAAAAGATGGGACTCAGTCGGGCAGTGGTGGCACACGCCTTTAATCCCAGCACTCGGGAGGCAGAGACAGGCAGATTTCTGAGTTCGAGGCCAGCCTGGTCTACAAAGTGAGTTCCAGGACAGCCAGGGCTACACGGAGAAACCCTGTCTCGAAAAAAAACCCAAAAAAAACAAAACAAAAAGATGGGACTCCAGAAAGAATCAGAATTTACCAAGGAGAACCTGGCATCCCACACCCAAGCTGCTCCTAAAACCATAGGATGATTCTCAGAATCAAGAGTATAAGAAGCCACAACAAGGACACTAGGAAGCCAAATAGAGCTGATAGAAGTCTCCCAGCATGGCAACAGAAAACATGAAATTAAGAGCTATACAAAGGCCAGAAACCAAAGGGACCGATATCTCCTTGAAAAAATAAAACAAGTTGAAGTGAGTCCACCATCCTGTGAGGAATTTGACACAATGCCTTCCTTTTTGGGAACAGTCATATTGAAAGTAAAAAGGTAGGATGAGTAGTGCCATTTAAACAGTGACTGAATGACGTGGGAGCAGGCTCAGCAACACCAAACTAAACAGACCCTAAAGCAAACAAGCCAACAAGCAACATTAGAGGAGGGAAAAATAGGCATTTGGTGTTTTCTTTTAGAAACCCAAATGGGCTGGAGGAGAAGGCTTAGCAGGTAAAGGCACTTGCTCTGTAGACATAAGGAGCTGAGTTTGGAAAGCTGTGTACAACAGTATACATCTTTAACCAAGGTGCTGGGCAGCTGGAGTTGGGCAGCTTGCTGCATGATATCATAATGGAACTAAAATTAATCCCTATCCCCTAATGGCATCATAGCTGTTCTAGCACGTCACTTATTTGTACTGATGCTGACATAAACCAAACTACTGTGCTCCCAGTTGTATAAAAGCACAGTGAGTGCAATTATGTCCAGTACCTAATGTTTGATAATCATAATAAATAGCTATGCTACCAGATTATTTACTACACTATTTGTCATTATTTCAGAGTATGTCGCTTTGGCTCATGAAAAAGCAATTGATTGTAAAATAGCGTATGATGTTAGGCTGGGAGCAGCTTCAAATAGTTCATGTTTTCCAGTTGCATCAAGACACCACATCAGTAGTTGACCTATACCATCTAGGTTTGTGTGCATACAGTCTTTGATGGTCACATGCTAACAAAACCAGCTACTGTCTTAGAACAAATACTCACCGTTAAACAGTGCATGATAGTACAGCATAGCAAAACTTATAGGATGCAGCTAATGCCATGCTTAGAGGAAAATGTATAGCTTACGTTCATAAAATAGAAAACGGGGCTAGAAAAATCAACTATTTCATTCATTTCAAGAACTAAGGAATACATCAGATTAAGCTCAAAACGGAAGAAGAAAAAGAAGAAAATTATAAAAATAGGCAAAAGCACATAAAGGTAGACTAGTTCCAAGTTGATTTTTTTAAAAAAAGGTATAACAAAACTGGTAGATGCTTCATCCAACTTGAGGTACCTCTGCTTTACTTCTATTTCAGGCTTCATTTTCTGAACAGGAAATATTTGTTTCAGATTTCCAAAAGATTTCAACTTGAACTAGTGTTTTTCTCAACAACCTTCTTATAAACAAATCCAACTGATGTTCCCACACAGAAGGGAAAATATCATCTAATGAGTAGCTACTGTGGCCAGAGACATTAATCTATCCATTTCATCTACAGAGCCCCTCTGATGTGTTTCACTGTTAAAAGAAGACCACAGGAAAAGGTGTTTCAGTAGTCCCACTAGGTCAGAGAAATTTCTACTTTTCTTTTATCCCATAGCTTCCTTTTTTAATTAATTATTATTTTAAACTTTTAAATCATTTTAAAAGTTATTTTATTTTTATTTTGTGTACATTGGTGATTTGACTGCATGTATGTCTGTGTGAAGGTGTCTGATTCTCTGGAACAGGAGTAACAGACAATTGTGAACTGTCACATGGTTGCTGGGAATTGAACAGCCAGAGCTCTTAATCACTGAGCCATCTCTCCAGCTCAATTAATTATTTTTTTTCTTTTTTTATTGGCTATTTGATGTATTTACATTTCAAATGTTATCCCCTTTCCCTGTTTACCCTCCAGAACCCCCTTCTTCCATCCCCCTCCCCCTGCTTCTATGAGGATGCGCTCATTCCCACCCACCCACTCCCACCTCCCTGCCCTGGCATTCCCCTACACTGGGGCATAGAGCCTTCACAGGACCAAAGGCCCCCCCACCCATTGATGCCAGAGAAGGCAATCCTCTGCTATTATGGCTGGAGCCATGGTTCCCTCCATGTGTACTCTTTGGTTGGTGGGGAGATGGGGAACTGGGGGTAGCCAACAGCAAGTCCCAGATGCCAGAAAAGCAAGAGGTTCCCAGGACCCAACAGGGATGAGATTAGCTGAAATGCCCAACAAAGGGGAGGGAGAACCTGAAGAGAAAGTATCCAGAGGTTAGGCAAGGCCCCAGGATGGGGGATAGGGCCACCTACTCATCTCCAAATTCTTAACCCAGAAGAGCTCCTGTCTAAAGGAAATACAGAAACAAAGTGTAGAGCAGAGACTGAAGGAAAAGCCATCCAGAGACTGTTCCACCTGGGGATCCATCCCATATACAGACACCAAACCCAGACACTATTGTGGATGCTGGGAAGTGCTTGCTGATGGAAGCATGATAAGCTGTCTCCAGAGAGGCTCTGCCAGAACCTGACAAATACAGAAGCAAATGCTCAAAGCCAACCATTGAACATAGCACGGGGTCCCCAATGGAGGAGTTAGAGAAAGAACTGAAGGAGATGAGGGGGTTTACAACCCCATGGGGAGAACAACAATATCAACCAACGAGACCCCCCAATTAATTAAATTTTAACCTTAGTGTGTATGTGTCTGTTGAGTGTAGGTTTCTGTACATGACTGCAATGCTCAAGGAGACCAGAAGAGGGTATCAGATCAAAGTTGGAGTTGAATTGGGTGCTGGAACCTGAACACAGGTACATCCTAAAGTTCACCTTCCTCCTTTTCTTTGTTGTTTCTATTCTATGTATATGGATATTTTGCCAGTATGTATGTCTGTATTACTTGTGCCAGAAAAAGCATTGCAGTTCCAGCTTGTCGTGAGCTGCCATGTAGGTGCTGGAACTTGAACTCTGGTCCTCTGAATGTGAGCTCCTAAAGCTCACATTCTTGATAGTTTGTTAAGCAGGATACTGAGTCCGCAAGCAGGGAAATTTTTGATACCAGTTCTGGGTCTGCAACTTAAACCTTTCTCAACTTAGATGATTAAATGACCTCTGTTGTACAATAAGTCTAGCAAATATGCCTTGAAAACGTTGAGCGAATTAAGTGAATTAATGCAGACAAATGCTAAAAATAGCACTTGACACACGGTGTAAGTTACTGGCCCTATTCCCTTTAGTATGTGGCTTCTCTGGTTACTTCTCTGCCACTGTGTTCCCTTGCTCATTGAGCCTGTTCTGTGTCTACTTAGCTCCAATACTGAACCATTGACTGTACTTGCTTTGTGCAACGCCAAGTTCACTGGCCAAAAAAGGAAATAAGGAAGTTACAGCTCATGGTGAAGCCTCAAGCTTCAAGAGTCAGCTCCCAGGGGCTCTGTTTTGACCACTGAGTCACACAGTGAGAAATGATCACATGCAGACTGGCTAGCTGCCCTGTGGTCCACTGGAGAAAAAGACGTAAATAGAACGGGCTCCATCAGCCTTGAAAACTCAGCAAGTGCTTTAAAATTTCTTCACACAGTAAGAGACAATTGGGAACCACAATTGGTCGTTTTTCTGGATGGAATGATGTCACTCTTTCAGCAGCCATTCCTTTTAATGGCTTCCGCATCCAGCTAGTCTTCCGGTAGACGCAAAACTTGTAAACATTTAGAGAATTAAAAACAATGGTGCTGGTGTAGCCCAGAGGTATCCAGATTCATTTGCATGTGGGAATGAAATGGCAGGCCTTTCTTCAAGTCACTCATTGGATTCGGAGCACAGGAACACAAACCTCCCCTCCTTTTTCAGCTTTTGGGCTTTGGCCTTCAGTTGGTTCCCAAAAGATAAGATCTCTCTCTCTCTCTCTCTCTCTCTCTCTCTCTCTCTCTCTCTCTCCTCCTTCCTTCTTTTCTTCCTCCCTCCCTTCCTTCCTCTTGTGAGACAGTTTTAAATTTTTATTTTATTATTTATTTTTTTTATGCATAGAGGTGTTTCACCTGAATGTATGTCTCTGCACTATTCAATGTCCAAGGAGGTCAGAAAAGGGTATGGGATACCCTGGAACCAAAGCTTCCGAGGTTGCGAATTGCCATATGGATACTGGAAATTGAACCTGTATCCTCGGGAAGAGCAGCCAGGGCTCTTAAGTGCCGAGCCATCGCTCCAGTTCCATAAGATTTCACATGGGTTAGATGAAATGGTTTGTGTACTAAGGAGCCTTCCTGATTCCACTGTGGTAGTAGACAGTGGTAGATATCCCTCTCTATGCTGGTTTGTGTCTCTTTTAACATTCATCACTACCATAATTATTTGTATTGAGGCTGCCTTTCATAATAGGTCTAGCAGGGAGCACCAAAATTGGATAGTTATTGAATACTAAATGAGTAAATACCCTAACCAAATGTTCTCCTTCTCCTTCTCCTTCTCCTTCTCCTTCTCCTTCTCCTTCTCCTTCTTCTTCCTCCTCCTCCTCCTCCCACAGAGTTTTCCTCTGTAACCTTTGCTCTCTTAGAACTTGCTCTGTGACCAGGCTGGCCTCCAACTAAAAAGTCCACCTGTTTCTACCTTCTGAGTGCTGCGATTAAATTCATGTGCCATCACTGCCCAACTTGCAAGTGCATGTCTTACTTTTAAAAACAAAACAACAACAACAACAACAACAAAAGCCGCTTGGAGATAGTATTTGCACATTTCAGTGTGATTATACTGAACATTCTTATAGTGTCCTTCACCAGATTCTAAAGGCTCTGCCTGAATCAGCTTACAGTCCTCACAAATCTACCATATATGAGATTGATGCTAATAATATCTCTACTTGGAAGCTGAGATATATGAAGCCCAGAAATAATCAGTCCCATGTTATACTGTAAACAAAGGAAGAAAGATGTGAACCAGGAAGTCCAACCCTCTTCTCTAGTTCTTCCTGATTCTAATAGCTTTTTAGCACCTGCTATGACCCTCCTCAGAAAGCAAGTTTAGTTGTCACTCATGCCGTCTGTCAGCTTTCAATACCCAGGGAATCAGGGATATTTAGAAACTCTGCTCCTAATATCCAAATCCAAATAGCCAAAGTGATTTCTTCTAGTTGTGTCCCCTCCCTCTACCAATCCCAGGCAGCATTACGTAAAGATTAATTGCATACTTTAGCAACTGCTGAGCAGTCTGCACTGCTGTAGCTGCAGAAGTATCCTATTTAAGGGAACGGAGGGAAGATGCAGAGTGAAATCCTGCCAAGCAGAATCAGATATTCACAGCAAGGTAAGGGGATCTGTAATGAGAGTGCAAATCCCTGAGACCGTGTTGGATAACTATTTGAGAGCATCTGTAGTGTAATACATATAAACCTATGGCCATGCAAGACTCTACCAGTGAGGCATCCATAAATGCATCAGAAAGAAATGGTGAAATCAGCATTTAAACCTACACCAAGACAAAAGTAGAAACTACCCAGATGTCTGTCGGAAGAAGAAAGGAAAAGGACTGGGCAGAGTGGTGTATTCCTGCAATGCCAATACTTGGGAGGCAGAAGCATGAGGGTCATGAGTTCAAGCGAGCCTGAGCTATATAGTGAAACTTTGTTTCAAAACAGACAAACAAACAAAAGCAAACAAATGAGCGAAAAGCTTCCGATGTAGAAAGGGCAAACTAACGGTGATATGTGCCCACAGCGAATGCTTCTGTGGCTCTTAGAATAACAGAACCACTGCTACACATGAAAATATGCATGACATTCACAAATGTGACACTGCATGAAAAAAGCCAGGCCCCAATAAGCACAGACACATGATTCCATTCATATCGACTTCAAAAGCAGACAAAACTGACCTATTATGAGGTGGGGAAAGGCTGGAAGGGCCACAAAGGAGTCTTACATGGCATGGTCTGTTTCTGGGCACTGTTTTCACAGATGTTGACTTTGTGCAAAACCATTCAATGGTAAACTTCCGAGTGATGTATTTCCTGTATAGAACCTCTACTTCAGTGAGAAGCTCAAGAAAGTGTAGAGGGCAGTTCCTTTAAGAGAGAAAGCAGACCTTGTCATGTATGCTGACCGACCTACACGGTCAATGAGCATTTCCCTGAGCCCCGCCCTTGGACAGAAATTATTTCTACAGCCTTCTTACCTGGTGAGTGCACTTGGGAGGTCCAATTTCATAGGACAACAACTCTTTAGTCTTTATATTCTGTCCTACACTAACCTCTGAAATGGTTTCCATACCCCAAAGTGCCGGGCCTAGGTTACTGGACCATAGTCAAGAGAGGCATTCATTAACCACCAGAATAAAATGTACCTCACATGTTTACCCAGGGCACAGACTTATGCTGAGGATGAATGAGCAGAGCAGGCAAAGAGTGTGTGTTCCGTGGAACCCATGCCACTGTTACAAGGAGCTCCTGGCCTGCAAGGGATTCCTTTTGAGTCTCCTCTGTGGCCCATCCTTTCTAATGGCTACCCCTACTCTCCATTCTTCAAGGCAATGAGCAACCTCAAAGAAACCAGCAATCTAGCTTCCAGTAACCCCGTCAATTTATTTTAATACACAACAGGATCCCTGATGTGGAAAAATCAGATTTCTAGGCCTCTTCAACATCTGTTTCTGGCGATCGCAATGTGCTCTCTTTTCATTGCAAAAGCAGCTGGTGAATTGTCACGCCATTTCATTTTTTTTTTTTTTTTAAGGAAAAAAAAAAAAAAGACCAAATAAAATACATAATGGTTTCTGAGAAATTATTTGTGATTTCACACAAAAAGAAGGAGCTGAAAAGAAAACTCTCCCCTTCTCCACATAAAAGGCTTTCTCCCGTGTTAGCATAAGGACAGAGAAACACATTTTGAGAAAATGTGAAGACACAATCTTGCTTTGTCAGAAATTGCCTCTGTTATTTGCCTAGAGGCCTGGAGATGGCCATAATCGTATTGATTGGCTTCATAAACATGTACTGAACGCCTACTGTGTCAAAACTTAGCAAAGCGCTGGGCCTGGAGTGACAGCTCAGCAGCTAAGAGCACTTGCTTGGCTTGAGAGGACTCAGGTTCAGCTGACCACTGCCCCAAACTCCAGTTCCAGAGGATCTGACGCACCCTTCTGAGCTCTGAAAGTACCAGGCACATTCAAGCAAAGACTCATACACATAAAATAAATAAATTTAAAGTAAGTTTTTAGAAACCTAGGTACAGTGAACTAAACAAAGACCTCCCTCCACGCCCTGTCTGGAAACTTAAGTCCCTCACAAAGATCACATGTGGAACAAGACCAAAAGGCATATCAGAGACATGTTCTTCCTGCAGGGAATGGATTCCCTTTTATTCTGAGGCTCCCACCCAGAGAGACATGCCAGCCCCTAAGTCTCCAGCCACTCTAAATTCCCACCTACAACTGCTGCTGGTTCTCATCTCACCTCAGCTTTTATTGGCACTTTAACTATGATAGGCCAAGCCAGAGGATATTTGTCATGGGAGGCACAGGATGATCTGCTCCCTTCCAATCATGTGATTTCATCTGTTGTGACCTCCTCTTTGGCACCTGTCCCCACTTTGTCCATTCATCGGGGTCTCGACAACACTGAGACTTTTCTGCTGTTTTCTGGGCCTGCATTCTAGGACCCTAGATTTCTCCCCAAGTAGTAGTTCAATGAGGTATTCTGTTTAAACACCACCTCTCAGAGAGACTGTTCTTTATCTTCACCTAAAGTAGCCCCATCATATGAATCACTATAAGACTACCTGGGCTCTTCTAATCTCTAGGTATAGGCAACTACATATGCATCATAGAGGGAAAGTCCACTTAACTGCAAGAACCAAATCAGTCCAGTGCACCTCTGGGTTCCTAGACTAGCAACCTGGCATGAAATAGACTCTTTCTCTCCAGGAAGGAGAGCAAGGTGGAGATACATGTGTGTGTTTAGTAGTTTAATGAACAAAGGAGTGAAAATAAAACATTATAATTGAAGTCCAACAATTAGAGGTTTATTAAAAATTAAGGAAAAGATCTACAATGGTCTATTATCTAACCAATAAAATGATTGTTTTCCAAAATACACATGATAACAGCAAATTATGAATAAGTATATTGAAAGAACCAGCATTGGATGAATGTGTGTGTGTGTGTGGCTGTGTGTGTTTTCTGGCAGCAATATAAATATATACATATATATTTTACTGTGGATCACAGACAAATTTTGCAAATCTCTGTTGTAAAAAAATCAATGGGTATATTCATTGTATATTCAGTGAGAAAAGTAATCTTTTCTGCAAAAGATTAAAGGTAATATATGATAAAATATTAAAGTGAAATATTATTAGCTTAAAAATGACAGGAAGAGAAAATCATCTTTAATTTTTTTTAACCTAAGTGTTGAATAGATTTTTCATGATGATTTCTTTGTTTTCTTTTTGGTGTTCATCTTTGTTTTTTCAATTACCTGCATTGAATATGCAATTTTTGAAACAAAGTTGATTCTAGAAGATACAGAATAACCCTTTTTAGGAAAACGGGATTTTTCTTTAGTAAAAGTATGCTTTTAAGTGCCTATAGAGAGCATAATTATAGCAGGGTTTCTCTGTACAGAGTCTTTCATCTCACATTATCTTGTCTAATCTCCATAATGACTCAAACAGGGGAAGCGAGACAGCAGTCATCCTTCTCCACAGAAGTAGAAACTGAGGCATACAGAGATGAGTGTCTTGTCCACAGCCATCACGCAAGTTACCACATGGTAAAGACTCCGGAGCCTATGTTAACACATGCTCTCAGTTGCTCTGTACTCCACCTAGTCCACTGTCACCTGGACACATTATACTCAGTATGAGACACAATTATCCCCTTTCCAGCTCTGCCACAGAGTAAGCTCCTTTCTCTTTTTTCTCTGTGCTTCAAGGTCCCTGAGGCTGGCAGCCATGGAAAATGCCATACCCACCCGTTCGGCCATTTCTTATTCCTAGAGTCATCAACATAGTGTTATCTCTGTGATTCATTTCATACATCGGGAATAATACTATATGTGGAGATTAAGAGCCACCAAGGATGGAATGCTAGCTCTGTCATTTGGCCACTCTGTATTATTGGGCAGCCTGGTTATTCTCACTGAGTTTGGATTTCCTCATATGTAGAGATGACGGTGAAGATAATAACTGTTTTGACATCATAGGATTGTTGTGAAGATTAAATGGATGAATAGATATAGTATCAAGATAACATCTAAAATCAGGTTCCATAAACATGATTGCAATGCACTGCAATTACTATTATCACGTGGTTTTTAAGCACACTGTGGCCAAGCCACTTTAACACTATGTCCTTTGATTATCTTCCTTAGTTTTCTCCCTATCTTTGCCACCTACAGTGGTATTCCCTCTATCTGTCTCCTAATAGCGTCATTGATTTCAAAAATCTTTTTGGTATTTGATTTTTTAAAATTCCCTGGTTTAGCCCTTTTGTGTTTGAGGGTAGAGCTTCCTAGGTATACGTGTGTATGTGTGAGCCCCTGTGAAGAGATGGACAAATCCATGAATCCATGGCTGTATCTCTGGGGAACGTTCTGTTTCCCTGTCAGTACCTGTTATTCTCTCTTCCAGCAACAGCCCAAATGTTTCTTTGGGTAGAAAGTCATCCCTGGAGCTTATGCCCAAATGGTCTAAGTACTTTACACATTATATAAAGAAAGATAGTCAATTTATGTTAACTCCTGTCAGACATTGCTCTTACTGAATTAGCTAAATCTGAGAGTTAAAAAATGAAATGAAACCACTGCCAATGTTTTCTCATCCTGTTTAAGAATAAAGCTGTTTTGCCAGGCAGTAATGGCACATGCCTTTAATCCTAATACTTGGGAGGCAGAGACAGGCAGATCTATGAGTTCAAGGCCAGTCTGGTCTACAGAGTGAGTTCCAGCACAGCCAGGGCTACACAGAGAAACCCTGTCTTTTAAAAACAGACTGAAGAATTAAAGGTATTTGTTGGAGGAAAGGGAAGCTGAATCTCCAGATGGAAGAACTTTGGTCTTGAGGACAACACTGGAACCGCTAAGTCAAGCCTTCCCTAAAGCCAGCATCCTTTCTGAGCTTACCAGTTATGCAAAGCATCACTGTCTTTCATTTTCTCCTAAGAGCATGGGAGTCAGATTTTTTGAACACTTGATCCGAATCTTAGCTGATACTTTCTTGGAACAGAAATGGACTCAGGATCATTGTAGAAACATCTGAGACAGCCTGCAGAAGAATGAAGCAAAAAGAATGCCCAAGGAACGTTTAATTAAAAAGAAAAAAGAAAAGAAAAAAACATGACACATAAGGATTCTAGTGTCTAAATGTCCCTAGGAAACTTCAAGTGTCCTTTGCAGATCCCAGCTTCTGTCTGCCTTCATTTCACTTTAAAATGCATCCTCTCATTAAGAAGTACTTAAAGGGCTTTAGAGATGTCTCAGCAGTTAGGAGCACTGACTGCTCTTCCAGAGGTCCTGAGTTCAAATCCCAGCAACCACATGCTGGCTCATAACCATCTGTAATGGGATCTGATGCCCTCTTCTGGGGTGTCTAAAGATTGCTATAATATACTCATACACATAGAAGAAAGAAAGAATTTCCAACTATGTGACTGGAACCCCCTTTTAAAAACCTGCCACTTCAGCAGACACAAGAAGTGAAAGTGACTATACCCACAAAAGATGGCTGACAGAAGAGGAATACAATGGTGTTTTCAGAGCTTTTTCTGTTCTTTTTTCTTTCCTTTTTTTTTTTTTTTTTTGTCTCATAATGCTTTGTCCAGGCATTTTTTTTTTAACCTTACAAGTCCTTTGCTTACATATTATGATTTCAAATATTATGTTTTTATGGATTTTCTGTTTGTGGGAATGTGTGTCTCTTCATCTGCATGTTTCCTGTGTGGTGTTTGTTTGTTTGTTTTGGCTCTTTTATTTCCTGTTTGTTTGTTTTGTACTATTCTGGATTTGTTTTATTTTTATTTTGTTTTATATGACTGTTTATTTTCTATGAGAGAGAAAGACAGAAAGAGAGAGAGAGAGCATGCGGATTTGACTGGGTATGGAAGAGTTGGAGGAGTGGAAACCATGATCAGAATATATTGTGTGAGGAAAAACATCCATTTTTAAAAAGTGATTATAACCGAATTCCAAAGCATAATTGAGCTGTTTCCAGATCAGATGCAAAGGTCCTAACATCAGGACCCCTGAAAGTTAACAACTATTCAAGGTCAGCAAGTTGATAAGCCAATTCCGTCTTCACCCTAACTTAGGTTCCTCACAAGCTCCATTGTGACTGAGTTCAGCATTTTATGCCTGCCTAATACTAGTGATATCGGGGATATTTTTATATCCCAGGCCCCATCATCAGAGGCATTTAAACAAGATCTGGATAGCCACCAACATCGAGTAGCATAGAGCGAGGTCTATGAAGTATATGTCAGTTGGGTTCGCCCTGCCCCCTCTTCTGTGTATGTGTGCAGATAACACACAGGCCTGAGGAAACGAAAGACAATACTGGGTTCAACGAAGGGAAGTTTGCTTGTGTTCACTTTAGCTTGGGCCTCCTGCTATCGCAATCTGCACCCTTTCGGCACCCTCACGCCCATTCCTGGATTTTTTATTGGGAAGACAGCGTTTCTAGCCAACACCACTTCTGTTTCTTGTCATCCCTACCGTGCAGCAAAGAGGCCGAAATCAAGCACTTCTAGTTCCGAGTGACTAGACTAGTACTTGCCTAGGCAAAAACTGCAAGTCATCATTGGCAGGAAAGAGTGGAGGTGGGACAGTTGGCTCACCCTGATGCCTTCTCGCCTTTTCTCCATTTCCTAAACCTCCCTCTTGGCTGCCTGCTCAGCAGGTGTGGACTGGAAAATGCTGCTTGTAGGACCATGCACAGACCAGCCCCACGGGTCTGTGAGTCAGCCACTGGATGGCTGGGCAGGGAACTCACTCACTCACATGCCGGGCTAGGTGCCTGAGAATGGGGCTGTCCCAGTTAGAGTGCTCTGACACAAGGTTGAGCTCTTATGGAGAAAAGAGCAGAAAGAAATCATCCACTGCTTTCAGTGGCTTCCCGTTTAAAGAAGAAGAAAAAAACTCCCAGATAATTTGATTGGCAACTTGCCCAGGAAGTTCAAAAGAAGGCCCTCTGTGTGGTAGTCCAGTGTGGTTTCATTTCACAAGGCCACAAAGCATGATGGGAACCATTTCTGAGATCTGCTTCTTTAGGCCCACAATGGTCATCTGGGTCTACTTCAGTCTTTCCTGGGGTGTCAGTAGAGAGGTATCAGAAAAGTAAGATGAAGCGGGGCAGTGGTGGCACACGCCTTTAGTCCCAACACTTGGGAGGCAGAGGCAGGCGGATTTCTGAGTTCGAGGCCAGCCTGGTCTACAGAGTGAGTTCCAGGACAGCCAGGGGTACACAGAGAAACCCTGTCTCCAAAAACCAAAAAAAAAAAAAAAAAAAAAGAAAAGAAAAGATGGAGAATCTGTGCATGTCTATAAATGAGACCTTTAGTCTCCCCTTCCTAGTGTGCCTAATCCCTTCTCAGACGAAGATCAGAAGTTTTAAACATTCACCCCAGTTACATGACAAATCACAAACATAACATTGTTCCTTCTGAGAGATAAGCCGAGGGACTGAGGTGTGGTGTGGCAGTGAGGTGCTGTTAAAAATAAATCTTTCACTCATTCCCTCAATGTCTTGAAGATGAAGGGGCGTTTAATTAACAAGCTCTCCTTCAGAGGCCCCTGACATGCTCTAATGTGAGAGAAACCTCAGCAAGAATGTTCAGGGAGGTTCATATGCTCTTTCCAGGGATGTCAGCCTTGATAGTCATGCCTGGAATTTGCTGAACAGAAAACTGCTTACCTTTCTAATCCTACGACCAAGCTATATCAAAGAATGCTAAGGCCAAGTGATTAGTCTGAATTTGGGGAACAACCCAGATAATCACTTGAGTAATTCCAGGCTAAACAGAAACAAAAGATGCTTTTCCTTTTCCTTCCGGTAACACAATGGAATCAGGCACTTTTCTATTGTATGCCATTTCTATGTCATTGACTAAGATGTCTTAGTTTTATCGGCTTAAAAAGTTTTAAACCAGTCTTCACATTGATCATTTTGGATTGACATTTATTAGAGTTGCATTTAGAATCACTTGTTCATGCAATCCCTTGTCCTTTATGAGTACATTTTTCATGTGTATGCATTCTGCTTTCTCCCAGGCAGCTCTTCACTCACAAACCAAGATGGAACCTCACATTATGTTAAAGACAGGACTGAATAAGGGTAAGTAAATAGGGATCTAACGTAAGTTCCTCATGACTAGAGAGCTGTCTTACACTTTAGTGGGTTCTCTATACCCATTACGTTCCTCCAGACGAGCTAATGCCTAATAAATGCGGGGGAGTTTGTGAGCTCTAAGCCACGTGTGAGTCACCACTATCTAAACAGCTAATTGGTAGTCAAGTTGAAGCTATAAACGGAACTAGGGCACATAAGGGACTGGGAAGCTACTCTCCTCTCTGTTCTCTAAGTGTGGTCCATCAGCCACCAGTCTCAGAAGAACAAGAGTTTGTTAAAAATGTAAATCCCTGAGCCTTGCCTTTAACAAACGAGAATTTCCGGGAAAAGACTCAGATTACCAGTTGGTATGGTCAAGAAACTGACCTCTGTGCTTTATCTACATGGAGTAGATGCTTAGCATAGAACTACACTTCTGTTATGCATTGGGACCCAAAGAGACTGATCTGGGAAGATTGAGAGAAGCCAGAAGAAGGCTTGGTTAAGAGATAAACAAATAGCTCCTTTAAGGCAATCCGTAAAGAAATCTACTAAATAGCCAGGAGGTTAAGAAAAAAATCTCCAAGCAAGAAAGGAATGTGGCTTGGCTCAGGGAGCTAGGCAGTCTGCCAGGCTCCTGAAGACAAGGGGAGCATGCAGTGCTGAAAAGCCTTAGAAGTCTTTGCAGCTCCTCCTGAGCAGGCTCACCCCAAACATCTGCAGGACTAAGCCAAGAGTACAAACAGAGGCCCACATACCATATGCTTGGATGTTTAAAAGTTACGTATCTAACTAACAAATGTTTAAATAAGAAAGGGTTCCTTGCTTCTATCTTTCCAAACAAACTGTCATAACAACTTAGAAGACCAGGTGTGAATTTAGTTGGGGGCGGGGTGCGAGTTGGGCGGGGCTCAGTACAGTTTGGAGGAACACTTAGCAGTTTCTTCCTCTCTTCACTCACTAGAAGTTGATTTCTACACCGAGGGAGCCTTGGGGCCCATGTGGGTGACATCTGTGGATCTCTCAGCTCCTCCCCCAAGCTTCTTCCACAGATCCACCTTATTCTACCCTCTGAATAGTCACCCTGCTTCCGTTCTGTCTGTAGGCCTGAGTCCTGGCTGTGAAATTAGTTGGGTATAGATCCTGAAAGAAGGGTCAGGAACTCTGTGGAAGGTATTTGAGTATCAGAAACCCAGAGACTGTTCTAGATGATGGGCAAGTTCTTAGTGGGAACATCTCTTGACATGTCTTGCTTTTGTTTGATGCAAACTGGTATGTTAAGAGAAAAAAGCCTCTGAAATCAGACTTGTCCAAGTTCAATTTGCATATCAGTCATTTGGGAATCATATTAAAATGCAGATTTAGGTCTCTGAGATCTGTAGGGATTCAAAAGAGTCTACATTTCAAGGGAACTCCCAATTGATCCTGAAGCAATTGGTCCACTGACCATGCTAGGAGGAACAAGGGTCTGAAGTCCCAGGCACAGGTCCTTCTAGCTATGGTCTAAGGACTGATGACTCCACTTCCCATATTTCTGGAACCAAGAGAGAGCTAATGAACCCTCATTGGATTATGGAGAGTTTTGATAAAATGAAGGGAGGTGGAAAAGAGAGGCAAGGAAGAAATGAGAGAGAAGAATCAAGGAGCAGGGGAAGAAGGAAGATGGAAAGAAGGGACAGAGAAAGGTCTTTGCCTTAGAGCTAGGACATCAGCTTGGATTCACGGTGATTTACTTGCTACTGCTAGGCTTTTTTACACATTTGTTTTTCCTTTTTCTCCAGTCTGTGTTAGCCCTCTGGTTCTCTAAGTACTTCAAGGACAACAGCCAAGGGTTCTTGTCCCTTTCTTTGCACTAAACTCACTTTCATTAACTTCTAGACAGAATCCCAGGTATATTGACTCAGAGGATAGATTCTCCCCCATCATTATCCTGTCTGTTAAATACAAGAAGCATTCATTTGGAGAGGCTGCGGATCTTCTGGAAATTTCCATATCACTAAAGATTCAGAGAGTCAGTTTGCATTCCCTCCGTACCCTTTAGTTATTAAATCATAAACTTTAATTCAAAGCATGTTAAAGGACCCAAAGGAATTTTAATTTGATGTGAATGACTTTCAAATATGAATGAAAATCAGATCATATAAAATTATGCGATCTCTATTACTCTTAAAGGATAAAAATAATCAACAACTAATGGAAGACTCCTGGGTAATGCAACCAAAACCTCATTTCCTGGACTAACGAAGGAGGTACTTGGGGAGGGGAGTGTTTTCCAACCATTTTAATGTGACTTTGCCAGAGGTGGACACTCCTTTATTGATGTTACTGAAGTACCTATTTAAATTAGTGACAGCCTTTATGGACAAGACGGCTGGGATGGCATAGTGCAGCTCATACTGGAAGATATTAGCTTATGGTACTTAACAGTGAAATCCAAACTGACCAGTAAAGGTTAAGTATTCTGAAGCTTATCAGAAAGCAACTAGTCTTTGTCAACATAGGCAGTCAGTTTGCTGCTTAGACATATCCACATGTATTACTCTAAGTCAGCTCTAAGAGTAAACTTGGGCCTAGTTGTGGTAGCACATGTAGGAGACAGGCAGGCAGGTCTCTCTGTATGTTCAAGGTCAGCCTGGTCTACCTAGTGAATTCTAGGCCAGCCAGAGCTACACAAACAAAAGAAGTAAACATGAAAGGACCTTTTAGGATGCTTAATGGAGAACAAGGGCTATTTCATATACAAACATCTTTGTTCTACTGACTGCTTAGTCATCATTGTTGCTATATGACCTGGCATTGTAACGAGAGTAAGGTACCTGTCACATTTAGAACATGCCCAGAGTAGCAGGCATAGGGAGCATCCATACGATGAACACAACCAGCCTACACTGAGCTCAGTCACATGAGAAAAACAACCTGTGGCTTAGGTTCATAGGTTTGAGGGCCAGTGGTTCTTGGACTCAGAAAGCTATCCGAACAGAGGTTTATAGAGACAGAGTGCTGCCCTGCCTTTTGGTTTGAGTCAACAGGTCTAGAGCAAGACCAGAGAATCTGCCTTTTAATGAGTTCTCCAGTGAAGCTGCTAAGCTGCTACTGCTGCCGTTGCACTGCCCTAAAGGACCATTTGCTGAGAACCATTATAGTGTTAAAATCTAATTACATCCACTACAGTTCCATTTCCACCTTTATCCACTGCAGTCCATTTCCACCTTAATCGTGACTTGCACAGTTTGACATTTGCATATCAGCCTTTGCTTCTTAATGGTATCCTGACAAGTGTCCCGATTCCACCATTAAAGAACTGTTCCCTTGCACTTGGCTGTGGTCTCCCATTAAAGAACTTATCACTTGTTTTTGTTTGTTTCATGTTTTGTTTGTTTATTGTTTGTTTGATTTTCGAGACAGGGTTTCTCTGTGTAGCCCTGGCTGTCCTGGAACTCACTCTGTAGATCAGGCTGGCCTAGAACTCAGAAATCCGCCTGCCTCTGCCTCCTGAGTGCTATGATTAAAGGTGTGCGCCACCACTGCCCAGCTATCCCCACTCTTAAGAAAACACCTAAAATAGGTCCAACCTTACCAACTGTGCTAGTTAGTTTTGTTCAACTTGACACAAACTATGGTGGCATTTTCTTGATGTGGTTGGACCCAGGCTGTAGGCAGTGGCTTCCCTGGACAGGTAGGATTAAACTGTAGTTAATCTGGGTGTTGTGAGGCACATCTTTAATCCCAGCATTTGGGAAGCAGAGGCAATTGGATCACTGTGAGGTCAAAGCCAGACTGGTCTACAGGGTGAGTTCCAGGATAGCCAGGGCTATATAGAGAGACCCCCCCCAATATCAAACAAACAAACAGAATGGTAGTTGAGCAAAATAGACTGTGCTCTATTAAGAAATGTTTCTCCATAGTTTCTTCTTCTGGTCCTGCCTTGAATGCTTACCTAGTGATGGATTATGGACTATAGTCTGTGTGCTAAAATAAAATGCTTTCCTCTGCAGATTGGTTTTGGTAAGCATTTTATCATAGCAACAGGGAAATCAAACCAGGTAACCAACCCTCCTTTAAGTGGAGAGTTTCTCAAATGTTTTTGATGACTGACAAACACTGGAAAATGACATTTTCTAAGCCTTGCCCTTGGTGATTCTAGTTGAAATAATCTGGGAGAAAACTGAGAACAGCTTTCATATTTTCCCCAGTTATTGTAGTTGATTTAAATTCAAAAAGCCTTGGCAGAAACGAAACAAGGTCTCGGGGTCAAATCCTAAGAGTGTGGAACTGGTTGCTATAATCGATACACACAGTTAGATTTAAAGCATCAGAAACAACATCAGCTAGTTGACTTTCCTAAAATATCACCTTTGGCCTGTAACTCTGTAGATTAGAAGAAATCATCCTTGCTTAGACTTGAAGGCTTCCTTTCACTGAGCACTGAAGATGAAGATGATGGTGGTGGTGGTGATGTACAATTGAGTTGATTGTGCTATCTTCCGAAGTGTGATTTCTGCAAGTGCTGGAGTATATGTGGAAACACAGCTGCATTTTCTCTCTCTCTCTCTCTCTCTCTCTCTCTCTCTCTCTCTCTCTCTCTCTCATACACACACACAGAGAGAGAGAGAGAGAGAGAGAGAGAGAGAGAGAGGGTCATAGGTTAGAGTCAAATATTTTTCTACGATCACTCTCTACTTAATTTACTGAACCAGTTTCTCCCTCTAAATCTGGAGCTCACAGACTCAGCCAGTCTAGCTACCTGACTTACCCCCATGAATCCCCTGTCTTGGTATCCTATGCATGGATTAAAGGCAGGCCACCACAGTTGCTTGGCCAGCTCTGTGTGGATTCTGCTGATCCTAACTGATCCTTACATGTCCATGGCAAGCATTTTATCCACTGAACCACCTCCCCACCTTCTTAATTTTTAATTGACAGTGTTATATGATTTTATTACATACATGTTGGCTTTAAAGTGTACATATATTGTGGAGTGGCTAAAACTAGCTGATTAATGGTGGCATCAATTCTCATAGCTATAAGTTTTGTGGTGATAGCATATGACATAGACCCCCCTGAGCATTTTAAAAGACTATAGTATGACATTAGTAACTACAGTCAGCTTGCTTTACAAGTGATCTGTCTTGCTTAGATTTACTTATTTTATTTTATACATTTGAGTGTTTTGTCTGCATATATGTATGTGTACCACATGTGCCCCTAGTACCCAAAGAGATCAGAAGAGGGATTCAGATCCCTTGGAACTGTAGTTATAGATGGTTGTGAACCACCATGTTAGTGCTGGAAACCAAACCCAGGGCCTGTGTAAGGACAACAAATGCTCTTAACCATTAACACATCTCTCCAGCCCTATAAATGGTCTCCTAAAGTTTATTCCTTCTATCTAAGTATAATTGTATAGCCTTTGAAAATAGTCCTCACGTGTCCCTAAGTTCTTTCTAAAATAACTCAGTCTGTGGTCACCACCATCCTTTCACATATGCAGGAAATCGCATGGTGTTTGCCTCTCTATGTCTGGTTTAGTTTATATATTTCATTTCAACATTTAAACATAATGTTCCCCAGATTCATCCACAATGTAGCAAATGACAAAACCTATTTCTTATTATTGAAAAATGTTAGAGTGCATATATGTGTTTTCTTAATCTACTCATCTGTTGGTGGGGCTCTGATGTTTATTCCATACTGTCATTATTTTGAATAATGCAGCAATAAGCATGGGAACACAAGTCTCTTTGAAATGCTGATTTCTTTCCTTTAGAAAGTACAACCAGTAGTGAAAGTTGTGGATTACACTGTCGCTGTAGTTTTGTTGGTAAACCTCCATTCTCTTTGGCATATTAGAAATTCTAGAAAAAAGAAGACTGAAGAAAGAAGGTCCTCAGTGCTGCAGAGACGATGGCCCAGCAGTTGCGCACACTGACAGCTCTTCCTCTACAGCAGGAAAGCTACTCCAGTTTCCCTTTGCCTTCTGACCCCCTCTTCCAATGCAGCACAAAGATCTTCCTCCCCAAACTTCCTTCCTCCAACTCAGACCGTTATCTCAGCCTCCAACCCCAGCACAAGTGAACATATCTTGAGGAGACCAGGGGCAAAGGTCAACAGAAAAATTCCTAGCAGGCAGCACACAGCCACTACATCCTCTTAAAGTTCAAAGAGGAAGCAGAAACAAAGGAACAAAACACACACCAACAGAGACAAAACCAGATATCAACACCCAAACCTACAATCTTCCCAACCCCAGATGCCTAGACATCATCATAAACACACAATCAATAACAGCCAGGACAGAATGTCTCCACTAGAGCCCAGCAATCCTAACACAGCAGGCCCTCAATATTCCAACATAGCTGAAGCTCAGAAAAGAGACCTTAAGTCAGCCTGTATGAAGATGATAAAGGCCATTAAAGAGGAAATGAAGAAATCCCTTAAAGAAATGCAAGAAAACACAAATAGTGCAAGAACATGAATAAAACTTTTCACGACTCAAATATGGAAGTAAAATCACAACAACAACAACAATAACAACAACAACAAAAACCTGAAGGAATTCTGGAAATGAAAATCTTGGGAATTTGAACAGGAATTACAGAGGCAAGCTTCATGAACAAAATACAAGAGATGGATCTCAGGTGTTGAAGATATGATAGTAGAAATGGACACACTGGTCAAAGAAAACATTAAATCTACAAAAAATAAAATCCTAGCAGAAAATATCCAAAACATCTGGGACTGTATTAAAAGACCAAATCTAGCAATAATGGGACTAGAGGAAATAGAAGAAACCTATTTCAAACACTCAGAAAATATTTTTTACAAAATCACAGAAGAAAATTGTTCTAACCTAAAGAAGGAAATGCCTATAACGGTATAAGAAACATGCAGAACAAGTGGGTCTCTGGTTCTTGTGTCTGCTCTTGGGGTTTTCTTGGCTTGGCTTCTCTGCACCTGAAATCACGTACTCTGCCTTCTCTGTTGTCATATGCACCAGCTGTTCATGCTCTTTTCCAAAGCCAAAGGAATATTTGTGCTCTGCATCTGCCTCCTCACTCAGCCTCCTCAAGACTGTCCTCCTATGTGTCCGAACCACATTAAGATGCCTCACATTAAGAATGTATACATGGGCTGGAGAAATGGCTCAGTGGTTCAGAGCACTGACTGCCCTTCCAGAGGTCCTGAGTTCAGTTCCAAGCAACCACATGGTGGCTCATAACCATCTATAATGGGATCAAATACCCTCTTCTGGTGTGTCTGAAGACAGCTACAGTGTACTCACATAAAAATAAACAAATAAGTCTTTTTAAAAATGGGGCTACAGTGTACTCACATAAAAATAAACAAATAAGTCTTTTTAAAAATGGGGCTGGAGAGATAGTTCAGAGGTCCTTCTTCCAGGGGGTCCTTAGTTCAATTCCCAGCAGCCACATGGCGGCTCACAACCGTCTGTAATGGGATCTGATGCCTGTACATACAGATAGAGCACCCATCAATTAAATAAATCTTTAAAAAACAAAAAAGATAAGTCTTCTCACCACTGAATTGTTCTCTTAAAAAATGTATACATTTATCCTATAGCTTTCAATTTAGTAATTTTTATAGGACTCCTAGATGTGAGAATGGATGGGTCTCTGATTCTTGTGTCTGCTCTTGGGGCTCTTTCATTTTTCTATGGGCTTCTCTTATTCAACTTAATTATGATGGTTTTTTTTTTTTTTACCTTATTACACAAACAGTATACAAACCTCCTCTAATACTATGAATCTATGCAAAAGAAAACATGTGATTTTCAACATCTCTCTGTAAGGTACTGCTTTGCTTCTCTACTCCTAGTTACAGTAAAATTCAAGAGTTGTTTATGGATCTTCTCTGTTTTCTCTCTCATTTTTCCTGAGCACCCTAACAAGGCTGTTATCCTCACCATCTCATTGTCATGGTAGGACAGGAGGTTTGTACACTATTTGCTTTCCCCTCAGGACTACCTCTGTTTATGGAAGCATTTTCTTCATTGGGCCTTTGCAGGCATCTTCCCTTTGGAGATGTCCTTCTAACAGCAACTGTGAACATCCTTCTTATTTCTTCTAAGAGAAAGTCTTGTATCTGTTGAAGGTTTATTTTTATTATTGTCAGGTATGCTTAGGGGTGTGTGTATGTGTGTGTGTGTGTGTGTGTGTGTGTGTGTGTGTGTGTGTGTGTGTACAGTTGCCCTCATAGGCATTAGAGAGTCTCCTAGAGCTGGAGTTACAGATATTGTGAGTCACCTGATTTAGGAACTCAGGTTCTCTGAGAGAGCATCTCTTAACCACTGAGCTATCTCTCCACTATTTGTATAAGTCATCTGAAAATTATGTCCACTATAACTACAAAGTGCAATTAGAACATAGCCACTTCTAAGCTGGCATTACCGTTGTCACTGTGACTCCATCCACCTTCATTTCCTTAGCCAGACTGTTCCATTAGGCTCTGACTACTCTCCCTAGTTTCACCAGTGCTACCTTATAGTCTCATCATGATCAATAAAGAGCCAGAGGTGTCTTTCTTCAGAACTACTGTCGGGTTATTTTGTTCCTCTGTTTAAAACCCTCTGTTGGTTTCAACTTAATTCAGAAAGTCCTTTGTCCTTTGTGTGGTCACAAAATTCAAGGTGACCTTGTCACATTACCTCTAGCTTTTAATCATTTGTTAACTGAGCTCCAGCTACAATGAACTCATTGCTATTTCTAGAAGGTTCCATATTTAGGCTTACTGCTTTTTATACCCCAAATATTCTTCCCTGCTGAAGTTTTTACTCAGAGGTCTTCGTTTTGTCAAAAGTTTTCCTGACTTTTTTGGTGTAGGCATTCATAGCTCTGTATTCATAGCCCCCGTCATGTATTATCACATTGTGGCTCACTTGGGACTCCTTGGAAACAGAACCTAAAGCAAGAGATCCAGGGGAAATACTTTGTTTGTGGGTGGGGGGATGAAGAGAGGGAGTCAGTGCTTTAACAGTGCTGCCACTTTGGCCATGGGCATTCGCTTCCACTGAGATCTCTTGAAAAGTATATGAAATATTTAGCCCACAGTGCTCAACTTACCTCTAAATGCTGACACATCTACCCACTCACACATCTACCAACTTGCCTGCGGGATGAGTATTTCCAAAGTCAGGAGAAGCCCCAGAGCAGACATTATCTGCTTTTCATTTAAAGAGCATGGAGAACATACCCAAAGGCAGGTCTGTGAAGACAAAAAGAACATGAGCTTAGAGGCATCTGCCATTTGGACCTCCAGGTGAAATGGGAAGTGGGCTGATTGGAAGTATGCTAGGGTACAAATGAGTCTGTTCCATCTGATGTATAGAGCCATTAATATCTATTCCTCTAATAGAATATAGCCTGTTGGGTTTTCCTAGGTTAGGTTTCCTAAGGCACAATTTACATACAGCAGTATTCAATCATTTGAAATGCAGAGTTCAGAGAGTTTGAGAAATGTATTCGGCCATAGATCCACCACCATTAATCAAGATAGAAAACACTTCCAGTTATTCGGTGCCCCTTTGCAATCAGTCCCCTGCAGCTACTAGTGAGCATTGATCTGAAGTCTGCCCCTGAAACATGGCTTTTTTCCTGGCTACTGCCCTATAAAAAGTTATCCAGTATGTCACCTTGTGGCTGCCTTCTTTTAATTAGCAAAATACTGTTTATATGTATTTATGTGATTATATGTAGCAGTAATTTTTTTCTTATTGATAGTACTCTATCATATGGATAAACCACAGTTAGGTGGGCAATCCTCTAGTTGATGGACGGGCATTTAGGTTGTTTGTGTCTATTATAAGTAAAGTTGCTATGAGTGGGGTATTAATAGGTCTTTGAACTGATTCTTTCATTTCTTTGAATAACTATGTAATTCCTTTATGTATAATTCTGTTTTGTTCATTGTTATATCGTTAGGGCTGAGCTCAGTGCGTGGCACATAGTGAAGTCTTAGTTGATATTTGCTGAATGAATGGAATTGACACATTCAAGGTTATGAAGAGTAATCCTGATGCCCAATAAGCCTCAAATAAGAGCCGAGAATTAAACTCCATGTACTACATAGATGTTTATAAACATCTCAGCTGAGTAGCTTCTGGGACAGTATCACTTTCTCTAATGGAATTCATGGAGCAGCACTCTTCTGTCTCATCAACTAATCCCCAGACCTCAGCAGGCTCATACTTACTGCACAGAGGTCTAGGCGTTTTTAACACTCTGCGATGCACAGCACTTGCACTTTGCTTTGCTTGTTTGATTTACATTCTAATTCATCTTCGCACCACTTGATTTCTTTTAGGCTGCAGGCCTATGGACACATGCTGTCTCCCTTATCCATGCTATCAACAGATGCAGGAACAACATTGTTAAGCGTATCTCCTCCCTCTCCCCCCATCCTCGCAGCCGGTACTTTCTCACCATCGAATGGAATCCCATGGGCAGCCAACCTAATCTGGAAGTTTATGAACTTTAAAACAATGTGTCCTATCCTTGGGGGGGGCTTTGTTCACTCCACATTTTCTCACAGATATTGTTATAACTTAGTTTTCCCCGACCAAACCAGAGATCCTGAAGGACAAGAGCAGACATTTCACTCACTCCTGTCTCTGTCTACAGCAGTTCATCAAGACCCAGTTGTGTATCATACATGCTTATGAACCTACTCCCTCAAATGGCTCTGCATTTGCCACTCCATCACTGGGAGCCGTATTTGTTCGACAACTTTCTACTGATCCCTGCCATTAAAGCCTGAAATGTTGACTCGTTGGTTGAGCTCAGTGGAATAAGGGATAGACTGTCTTTCATATCTTTAAGATACTCTTTAGTAGAAGGTCCCCAGATTTCCTAACATTACTTGGCTTTGTTTTACTTAACCCTTTTGTGAATCTGTCAATCAACAAGCACATATTGAGCATCTATGGCACAAAAAGAAAAGGAATGAAGATGAGAAATCGGTTAGTTAGTTCCTCAGACAGAAGAAGCAGTGGGCATATGAGAGAGAGAGAGAGAGAGAGAGAGAGAGAGAGAGAGAGAGAGAGAG